>SJXQ01005247.1:225214-260316 GCA_006408695.1 Aepyceros melampus
TTTTTTTTTTTTTTGACTGATTAAAAATGAAATGTCCTATCTTTTTATATGTTTGTTTGATTTTTCTTTGATCTTTCAGGTAAACCTTGAATTCAGCAAAAGTTTTGTTGTATTATACATTACCTCACCTCATTCATTCCTGTATTTGAGAAGTAATCATGTTCTCAAAACTTTGTTAAATTATAAAAAAAAAAAAAAAAGCATTTCCATACTTTGTTGTAGTTATTGTTTAGTCACTAACTCATGTCCAGTTCTTTGCAACCCCATGGACTATAATAGCCCACCAGGCTCCTCTGTCCAAGGAGTTTCCCAGGCAAGAATACTGGAGTGGGTTACCATTTCCTTCTCCAGAGGATCTTCCAGACCCAGGGCTGGAACCTACATCTCTTCTACTGGCAGGTGGGTTCTTTACCACTGAGCCTTATTTTAGTGGAAAAGAAATGGAGCAATGATGCATGCACACTGTGAGAAAGAGACTGAACAGAAGTCAGGGATGCAGAGCAGGGTCAGCCTTATTCAAGGCTGGAAGTGGCTCGTGTCAGAGGTCAGAGAGAGACACTCTGTTCGACGTCAGGGCCACCACGCACCTGAGTGCCACTCCTCATTGAGGGCGCTCTCGCTGCTGGGGTTGTCATCCTCCTCGCCCGCATCCGTGCCGTTGGCAGCCTGCTCGGCGTCATCACTGGTCTTCAAGCCCGACTCCTCCTCTTCGCTGTAGTCCTCCCCTGGCTGCTCCCGCAGCAGCTGCTCCATGGAGGCTTGGAGCTCCTGTAAGTCTGTGTCAGCCTCTTCAAACACACTGAAATTAAAAAATTACAATATCACCAAAACTTTTCTTTATTCTGAGATTTTACTTCAACTCAATATGCACACACTCCTTTCCACTTTAAAAGTACTCGTGATCTGAAAAACACCTATTAGTAGTATTTAACAAAGGAAATAAGTATTCACACAACTGATAAATAAAGTATACAACACATATTCTGGAAATAAATAAGCCAAAAGATGGTTTATATAAAGCTGTCCTGATTCGTCAAAGAGAATATGTAACTATCATCACTATTAATTCCTTAAGTTTAAAAAAATGTTTCAACATTTAAGGGCCAGACTAAATATTCTATTTTCATATAGTTTTAAAGGTTCATTAAAATCTTGGTGTGGATGTATGACAGCTATGCACCAACCTCACTGGGGTGGAGGTGAGGGGGTCGTGCCGCCTTCTACTTTCATTCAATTACAAATGTGGAAATGAACTGATTTACACAAGTTATATCTTACATTCGTATAATACCTTAATTTCTAAAGCGGTTTATCCTATTATTTAAATTTTATCCACACAAAACTCACTTTAGAAACATGAGAACTATGAATCAAAGTGCTCAAGTGACTTGTCAAAGCCACACAGTCAATAAATGACAAATACGAGATTTAGGAAAAGGNAGAATCAAAAAGTTTGATTGTTTTTCAGGGCTCTTGGTACAGTCTGTCAGCGTGTTTTCTTGACGGGGTTAACTATATGTATATTGCCCATGCCATGCAACATGTGGGATCTTTGTCCCCAGCCAGGGATCACACCCCGGCCCCTGCACTGGAAGTCTAGAGTCTTAGTCACTGGACCATGGGAAGTCCCTAAATTTCACTTATATTGATGCCATCTTCCTTTGACATTAAATATTTCCTCAAAAAACTTTTAGGATCCCATCACATAGATTTCAGAGAAGGCAATGGCACCCCACTTCAGTACTCTGGCCTGGAAAATCCCATGGATGGAGGAGCCTGGTGGGCTGCCGTCTCTGGGGTCACACAGAGTTGGACACGACTGAAGTGACTTAGCAGCAGCAGCAGCAGCAGCAGCAGCATATAAATTTAACTCTACATTAATCACGATATAAATGTTTGAGGATATTTAACTTGTTTCCAGGGAGAAGGCAATGGCAACCCACTCCAGCACTCCTGCCTAGAGAATTCTGTGGACAGGGGAGCCTGGTGAGCTACTGTCCATGGGGTCGCACAGAGTCGGACACGACTGAAGCAACTTAGCGTGCGTGTATGCGAACTACCTTCCACAGGCAGGAGGCAACTTGTCCACTTTTGTTTTGCTTAAGGTGGCTTCTTAGACTCAAACAGTTTCATCATTTTTTAGTGATGCAGTCTGTCAATGTCTTTTCTTGAAGGGATTAGCACTATAGGAAGAAATATCCAGTTCCATTATTGGACATATTTTCTTCAGTGAATACTTCAAGGCTGGCAAGAAAAACTCTTCAAATGCTCCACTTCATTGAGAAACACCCAATTCTTTTACCTGTGAAACCTCTTCCTCCATCCTGCCTTCAGTGTGCAGCCAGAAAACACATCTGATGTCCTGAACAGCTTACTAGATCAAACACCAGCCTTCACCATCATGCTCCCAAGAAAGATTCTTAGCACATCTGGGGGTGAGAGTTGGGTGTCCAAATGTCTCAACTTATGAAAACATGGCCAGAAGGAGATGTGTGCATGAGTCCCTTGCTCTAAGCAGGAGATCAGAAATTGAATTAAATCTCCTGAATCAAATGCACATAAAATCTAATTAACCCCACAAGATTAGTGTTGATTATGCAGATTAAAGGGAATGTGTTCATTAACAGGCAGTGGATATATGTATGTAAATAGCTCTTTTAAAAAAAAAAAAGAGGTTTATTTTCATTTATTTATTTATTTATGGCTGTGCTGGTTCTTCTTTGCTGAACTCAGGCTTTCTTTAGTTGCAGCAAGTGGAGACTACTCTCTAGCTGCAGTGTCCAGGCTTCTCATTGCGGTGGCTTCTCTTTTCGTAGAGGACAAAGCTCTAGAGCACAGGCTCAGTAGATGTGGCACACAGGCTTAGCTGTCCTGCAGCATGTGGAATCTTCCCAGACCAGGGATTAAACCCATGGCCCTTGCATTGACAGGACGAATCTTTACCACTTTGCCACCTGGGAAACTGTGAGGATATCTCACTAAGCTGTAATCACAGTATCTGCCAGGCTTGGCTGGTCTCATCTGAAGGCTCAAGAACCCACTCCCTAGTTCATGTGGCTGTTGGCAGGATTCAGGTTCAAGGATCGCTGGACAGAGGACATCAGTGTCTTGTTCCTTACAGGGCATCCCTCTCCATCATGGAATGATGCAGGGAGAAAGAAAAAGCCAGCAAATGGAAGTCATAGTATTTTATAACCTCATCTTGCAAGTGACATATTGGTTGTGTCTTATTTCATTAGCAATCTGGGCTCCACTCAAGGGAAGGTAATGACCAAGGGGAGGGTGGATAGTACCAGGAGATGGGGATGACTGGGAGTCATTTCACACTGCCTGCCTCACCTCAAATACTCTGCTAATTGGAGAGGACTTGTCTCTGAACTCTCCCAGGGCAGAAGGAAGTAATTGAATATGCAGAGATAAAGCATGATGGCATTCCAGGCACAGGAGGAAGATGGCAAATGTTTAGATGTGTGAGCGTGAGTGATGATCCTGGGCTGGAAGTAACACCATAAGGAGTTTCAGGGATTAGTCTGGAAAGGTAAGCTCGGCCCTCTCATGGCAGGATGTGAATTACAGACCCATAGTTTAACCTCTCATTTTCTCAGTTGTTTATCTCCTACCCTAATCTTCCAATTGATTTACTCTTTCAATTCGACTTAAGCTAGTTGATTAAAAGGGAAATTTTATGGTTCTACCTGTATTAGTGAGAGTTCTTAAATGCTCCTAAAGTGATGATCCTGGCTTATTTCAGCAGAAGAGGGATTTATTCAAAGGATATTGCAGGGAAGGCTGTAGAATCAGCTTAGAAATGGTCAACACCAGCGGAATCTTAGCAATAGCCAAAAACTTGTCCCAAATCGTACTTTATCATGTACCACTTAGACCACTATGCAAGAGTTTTCTCTTTTATAGTACTTATTTTCATTTATTTATTCATTTTGCTGTGCCGGGTCTTAATTATGGCACACAAGATCTTTAATTGCAGCATGTGGGATCTAGTTCCCTTACCAGGGATTGAACCCAGGCCTACTGCATTGGGAGCTTGGAGTCTTAACCACCAAACTACCAGGTAAGTCCCAAGAGTTTTCTTTAAATCGTCTATTTATTGCTTTGGTTTTTAAAAGTTTCCCTTCATTCTTAGTAATAATGACCTTGAAATTGTATACTTAAGTTAGTTCTAATATGCATTACAATAAGTACAAAACTATAAGAATTGTTCAAAGTCATTTCCTTAGTAATTAGAACAGGGGCATAATTTATGCATATTCTTATCATGATAGGAAATTTGGCCAGTGAGTCACCCCGTGTGGTGGTCACTGCTCTGTTCAGGTTCCTCTTGAAACCTTTACACTGCCTCTCTGCATATGTGAGTGTATTAGCCTAGACTTGCTGTAACAAACTGGGTATTACAGCACAAATTGTTACACCACACACTGGGTGGCTTTCACAGCACACATTTATCCTTTCACCACTCTAGAGGCCGAAAGTCCAAGATCAAGGTGCTGTTAGTGCTGGTTTCTGGCGAGCCCTCTCTTCCTGACCTTCTTGCCTTGTCCTTACGTGGTCTTTCCCCTGCGTGTCCATTTGAAAAGAGAGAGCGCTCAGATGTTGCTTCCTCTTCTTGTCGGGACACTAGTCCGGTCAGATTGGGACCCCATCCTTATAACTCCATGTAGCCTTAATTATATGTATCTTTCAAGGTTTGTTAAACAAGGAACTGATATATTTCAGATTTCCCAATAACATTTGATACAGTGTAAGTTCTATGTCTAAAGAGTGTTCAGAATTTTTCCCCTCTGCCTCGTACTTTTTCTTTGTGACAAAATATACATAACATAAAATTTGCTGGTTTAACCAATTTAAGAGTAGAGTTCTGTGGCATTAAGTGCATCACACTGTGCAATTATTACCACTGTCCAGCTCTAGAACTTTTCCATTTTTCAAAATTGAAACTCTGTGCCCATTAAACAATCATTCCCCCACTCCCTCTTCCCCCTAACCCTGGCAAATCTTGTTCTACTTTGACTCTCTAAATTTGACTATTCTAGATGCCTCATATAGGTGGAATCACACAATATTTGTTCTTGTGTGCTGGGTTATTTCATTTAGCATAATCTCTTTAAGGTTCATCCATATTACAGCAGGGATCAAATTATCTTCCTTTTTAAGGCTGAATACTATTCCATTGTATGATGCTGCTAAATCATTTCAGTCGTGTCCAACTCTGTGCGACCCCAGAGACGGCAGCCCACCAGGCTCCCCCATCCCTGGGATCCTCCAGGCAAGAACACTGGAGTGGGCTGCCATTTCCTTCTCCAATGCATGAAAGTGAAAAGTGAAAGTGAAATCGCTCAGTCGTGTCCGACTCCTAGCAACCCCATGAACTGCAGCCCACCAGGCTCCTCGGTCCATGGGATTTTCCAGGCAAGAGTACTAGAGTGGGGGGCCATTGCCTTCTCCACACTGTATGATATATGTGTACATATTGTTGATTCACTTCATTTTACAGCAGAAGCTAACAAGACATTGTAAAGCAACTCAGTGCATGCATGCTAAATTGCTTCAGCCATGTCTGACTCTTTGTGACGCTGTGGACAGTAGGCTGCCAGGATCCTCTGTCCATGGAGCTCTCCAAGCAAGAATACTTCAGTGGGTTGCTATGTCTTCCTCTGGGGGATCTTCCAACCCAGGGATCGAACCCACGGCTCCTGTGGCTCCTGTGTTGTAGGTGGATTCTTTACTGCTGAGCCACCAGGGGTGCCCAAAGCAACTATACCCCTCAAAAAAAAACAACAAAAAAACCATGAGTTAATTATATTTTTAAAGCCCTGTCTCTAAATACAGTTACATTGAAGTTCCCCTCTCCCTTACCAATTTTTCCTGGAAAAACTTCCCTTCTCCATCACTTACAAGTGAATCTTCATCTTAGGGTTTGCTTCTAACAAACCCAACTTGTGATTCTCAGAAATGTAAAGGCCACTGCTTCCTTCCCTGGGGAAACAATCTCTTCTATGTACAGTTGGGGAGAAGGCAATGGCAACCCACTCCAGTACTCTTGCCTGGAAAATCCCATGGACAGAGGAGCCTGGTGGGCTGCAGTCGCTGGGGTCGCTAAGAGTCAGACACAACTGAGCAGCTTCACTTTCACTTTTCACTGTCATGCATTAGAAAGGAAATGGCAGCCCACTCCAGTGTTCTTGCCTGGAGAATCCCAGGGATGGTGGAGCCTGGTGGGTTGTATCTCTGGGGTCGCACAGAGTCAGACATGACTAAAGCGACTTAGCAGCAGCAGCAGCATGTACAGTTGGGATGGAGAACTTGGTAGGAAGACCATCCATTAAAATAGCTGTTTCAATGGAGCACTTTTCTCTTGAAGTCCAGCAGCTCTGAAGCATCCTGTTCACTCTTTCCTGAAGCCACATCCATAAGCCCGTATTCCACATCTTATGCAACTATTACCATAAATATAAATAGAAATAGTAGCGTTAGTCACTCAGTCATTGACTCTTTGTGACCACATGGACTGTATGTAGCCGGCCAGGCTCCTCTTGTCTGTAGAATTCTCAAGGCTAGAGCACTGGAGTTGGTTGCCATTCTCTTCTCCAGGGGATCTTCCTAACCCAGGGATTGAACCCCAGTCTATAGCACTGCTGGAAAATTCTTTATCATCTGAGCCATCAGGGAAGCCTCATAAATATAAATACTTTTATACAGTTGCCATCAGTCTGTAACATCTGAGCATCTCTGCAATCACACAACATCAGCACCCAGCCTACTAGATTGTACTTCATCCTTCGGGATTGTAAGGCCAGTGAAGCAATTAACATCCTCTGTGAACCCCATAACTCTGAGTGAATCAACAAAGCCAATGCCTCTTTTCAGGCAAAGAGAATGAAAAGCACAGGGACCACATTTTGTGGTTCTCTTGAGTGTAACTTTTATTGTTGCGGTTTTGTGGGTTTTGTTTTGTTTTGTTTTGGGGGAGGGGTTGTTTATTTTGGGGGGACCAGGCAGTGGCATGCAAAATCTTAGTTCCCTGTCTGGGGATGGAACCTGTGCCCCCTGCAGGGGAAGTGTGGAGATTTAATTACTGAACGTCCCTAAGGGTGCATTCCTTGAGAGGAATCTTCTACTTGCTCTTTTCTCTCCCTTCCACATTCTGAAGCTTTTCCAAACCTGGGGTTTGGGCTCATCTGAGTATCAGAGGATCAAGAATTTCATAAAGCCTAGGAAGTAAATCTATCATGAAGGGAGGACACAGTTGAGTCCAGGCTCCACAAGTTTGCAACTGTATCTAATCCACGCTTTTTCCCTAAGCTTTTTCTGAGCCTTACTCTCCCAAGTTCATTCCTTCAAGAGAAATGCCAAAGAGTAGAATTTTCTGTGAACTGTGGGCATTCTTTATCTAAATTTTACTTATTTAATTTTTTGAAGTATAGTTGATTTCTGCTTACAGCAAAGCAATGCACTTGTACATATCTGCGTGTATTTCTATATATACATTCTTTCGTGTTCTTTTCCATTATGGATTATCACAGTATATTGAATATAGTTCTCTGTGCTGTATAGGAAGGCCTTGTTGTTTATAGATACTCTATATCACAGTTTGCATCTGCTAAGCCCAACCTCCCAGTCCTTCCCTCCTCTACACCCCTTCTCCCTCGGCAACCATCAGTCTGTTTTCTGTCTGTGAGTCTGTTTCTGTTTCATAGATAGTTGATTTGTGTCCTAATTTAAAGTCCACATGTAAGTGATACCATATGATATTTGTTTTTCTCTTCCTGACTTCCCTTAGTATAATCTCCAGTTGCATCCACATTGCTGCAAATACTGGAGTGGGTTGCCATTTCCTTCTCCAGGGGATCTTCCCAACCCAGGGATCGAACACCAGGTCTCCTGCATTTTGGGCAGATTCTTTACCATCTGAGACACCAAGAAAGCTTGCAAGTGGTGTTATTTCATTCTTTTTTATGGCCGTGTAACATTCCACTGCGTGTATGGACCTCATCTTCTTTATCCATTCATCTATTGATGGATATTTAAATTGTTGCCATGTCTTGGCTATTGTAAATATTGCTGCCCTGAATGTGGGAGTGCATGTATCTTCTCGAGTTTTGTCTGTATGTATGCCCAGGAGTGGGGTTGCCAGATCATTTGGTAATTCCATTTTTAGTTTTCTGAGAAACTTCCCTACAGTTTTCCGTGTGGTGTTATTTCATTCTTTTTTATGGCCGTGTAACATTCCACTGCGTGTATGGACCTCATCTTCTTTATCCATTCATCTATTGATGGATATTTAAATTGTTGCCATGTCTTGGCTATTGTAAATATTGCTGCCCTGAATGTGGGAGTGCATGTATCTTCTCGAGTTTTGTCTGTATGTATGCCCAGGAGTGGGGTTGCCAGATCATTTGGTAATTCCATTTTTAGTTTTCTGAGAAACTTCCCTACAGTTTTCCGCAGTGGCTGCAACAATTTACATTCTCACCGACAGTGTACTAATCTTCTCTTTTCTCCACAACCTCTCTAGCATTTATTATTTGCAGATTTTTTGATGATGGCCATTCTGACTGTTGTGAGGTGATAGATACCGCATTGTAGTTTTGATTTGCATTTCTCTGATCATTAGCAGTATTGAGCATCCTTTCATGTGCCGGTTGATGGGCATTCTTTTAAGTTAACTGGTAACTCTATATTGGGGATCTTCTATCGCTCTGAGTGAGACTGACCCCCCCATGAGGGTCACTGAGTGCCACCTGCAAAACCCCCAGCCTGGCCACACACACCTGTGCTGTTATCTCCTGAACACCTGTATTAAATGGGTTCACTTATGCATTTTAGAAGTTCCATATTAGATTTAAAAAAAAAAAATTAGCACTCATTCAGGGGGAATATATCTCTCTGGGGAAGCAAACACATTATCTCAAAAATAGAAACTTAAATAACAGTAATATTCTGTATGTTTTGTAATGCTTGACAACATACAAAATAATACTCTGTATTTCCTAGTTCCTGGCATTTTACAAAATGCTTTGTGTACATTATTTCAGGAACTCTTTCCCATGGTTTCAGGAACTGAGATTCACACCATTGGGCAGATAAAGAAAAGAAAGCACACACTCAGAGGCAGAAAGCATCCACTTGGACTTTGTGCAAATGATTTTTTTTTTAATGTTTTCTTCTAAAATAACCTTCCTGACTATAAATACACAGGAAAATCTCATATTTATTGCGTGAATTAAAATTCAATATACAGGAACAAATATTATCGATGTCTATGTTCGTGTGCTCTGTTGCTCAGTCGTGTCCAACTCTTTGCAACCCCACAGACTGTAGCCCTCGAAGCTCCTCTCCCCATGGAATTTTCCAAGCCAGACTACTGGAGGGGGTTGTGATATCCTCCTCCAGGGGATTGATGTCTAGCTGGCTGGTATTACCAACAGAAAGCTTGGCACTTGACCTTGGGGTTGGGTTCAGTTCAGTTCAGTCACTCAGTAGTGTCTGACTCTTTGCAACCCATGAATCACAGCATGCCAGGCTTCCCTGTCCATCACCAACTCCCGGAGTTCACTCAAACTCATGTCCATCGAGTTGGTGATGCCATCCAGTCATCTCATCCTCTGTCGTCTCCTTCTCCTCCTGCCCCCAATTCCTCCCAGCATCAGGGTCTTTTCCAGTGAGTCAACTCTTCGCATGAGATGGCCAAAGTACTGGAGTTTCAGCTTCAGCATCAGTCCTGCCAATGAACACCCAGGACTGATCTCCTTTAGGAAGGACTGGTTGGATCTCCTTGCAGTCCAAGGGACTCTCAAGAGTCTTCTCCAATACCACAGTTCAAAAGATCAATTCTTTGGCACTTAGCTTTCTTCACAGCCCAACTCTCACATCCATACATGACCACTGGAAAAACCATAGCCTTGACTAGATGGATCTTTGTTGGCAAAGTAATGTCTCTGCTTTTGAATATGCTATCTAGGTTGGTCATAACTTTCCTTCCAAGGAGTAAGCGTCTCTTAATTTCATGGCTGCAATCACCATCTACAGTGATTTTGGAGCCCCAAAAAATAAAGTCTGACACTGTTTCCACTGTTTACCATCTATTTGCTATGAAGTGATGGGACCAGATGCCATGATCTTCGTTTTCTGAATGTTGAGCTTTAAGCCAGAGATTAGCAAATACCCAGGCAATGGCACCCCACTCCAGTACTCTTGCCTAGAAAATCCCATGGACCGAGGAGCCTGGTAGGCTGCAGTTCATGGGGTCGCTAGGAGTTGGACACGACTGAGCGACTTCCCTTTCACTTTTTACTTTTCATGCATTGGAGAAGGAAATGGCAGCCCACTCCAGTGTTCTTGCCTGGAGAATCCCAGGGATGGGGGAGCCTGGTGGGCTGCTGTCTCTGGGGTCGCACAGAGTCGGACACGACTGAAGAGACTTGGCATTCCCAAATGGAGATGTTCTCTTTTTTCCCCTTCTTTATCTTTTATTTTCTTCAGTGCCCCTATGTCACTTATAACGTGTATTAAAAGCACATTTTAAACCCATATTCCTGAGACTTCTCTTGTATTCCAATGGTCAAGACTTTTTCTTCCAATACAGGGGGTGCGGGTTTGACCCCTGGTCATGAAACTAAGGCATCTCATGGCCAAAAGACCAAAACATAAAACAGAAACAATATTGTAACAAATTCAATAAAGACTTTACAAACAGCCTACATGAAAAAAGTCTTTTTAAACAATTAAGAAAATCAACCCATATTCCACATCTTATGTAACTATTACCATAAATACAAATAGAAGTAGTGGCGTTAGTCACTCAGTCATTGACTCTTTGCGACCCCATGGACTGTATGTAGCCAGCCAGGCTCCTCTTGTCTGTAGAATTCTCCAGGCTAGAGTACTGGAGTCAGTTGCCATTCTCTTCTCCAGGGGATCTTCCTAACCCAGGGACTGAACCCCAGTCTATAGCACTGCTGGAAAATTCTTTATCATCTGAGCCACCAGAGAAGCCCCATAAATATAAATACTTTTATACGTTGCCATCAGTCTGTGACAGAGCCTCTTTCGTAACTTAACATTGCCAACGCCCTTTGCCTGCCCCAAACTTAATTTGTTAATTATCTTCCTAACAACTTATTAAGCAGATGAACCTGAATTAATTTAGAGAGCCATTGTAAGGCTTCTTGGTGTTCTGTTCCTACCTATTTCATATAAATAAGTCAGTGGTGTACATTTCCATGACTATATAGTACCTTCCCATCCCTCTCTTCCTAGGAGACTGCAGGGGATCTGGAGATGCTGCAGGTGATACTTGCAAACCTAGGTTACAAATGTGGGTGGTCAGCTGCCAGCTGAAAGGGTGCCCATATGACAGACCTCAAGCAGAGGTGCCCGCGTGGGAGTTGGACCATTTAACCAGGGGCTGCGGACGTAAGGGAGCCAGACAGGGAGCCTTGCATGGGGAGAGGGCAGGAAGGACTGCATCCACTGAGGGGGAGTGCTGGAACCTTCCCAGGGGAGAACACAGGCCCAGTGCTGCCTGACCTCTGGATTTTTCTAGAACAGCTGAAAACCCAAACTGTCCTAGAAAATCTCTCAATTTTTAAAAGTTCGGATTTTTAAAAATCATTGTGCAGATCAAACAAAAGAAATATTGTTCAGGAAAGTAGTCCATCAGGGAGTGAATTGTGCAAAAGTGGCCAGTTTGAGCCTGTGGTACATTACGCTTTGGGTAAAATCATGCCTGTTTTCTTTAAGGGGTTAATTGCCTGTGTCTTTGAGGCACCAAATCAAAAGCAAAATAGCCCACCTGGGCGTGGATGGTGTGTCTCTTTAGGAGGGACTCATAAGTGAGGCCAGGCCTTTCGACTCAGCTCACCTTCGTTGTATACCACATACAGGAGCCCTTCTGAACAGATCAAGTGGCATGAGACCCCTTTGGTTCTAGCACCCGTTATAAACTCACGTCCATCCTCCTGTACCTTTTTCTCACTCACCATTCACTTTCATTAAGCATCAGCCCTACCAGGAAACCTGTCTGGGACATAGTATTCCCTCTTTCCAGCCAGCGGCCCCTGGCCAGGCTAGACAGGGGATATCTTCTGGGTCCATGCACTTCCCTAGAAAAACCCAATGACACTCATTTCACTCTTCCTTCTGCCCAGAGCAACAGCAGCTGTTGCTGCCCCCAAGCCCCTCAATCATCACACTTCAGGGATGCTCTGCCTCTGGAGGAGATTAGGTCATTCAGGCAGGTCATGAAAGGAGAAGGGCTTTTCCAAAAGCAAAGATCATTGAAACTGGTGAATAAGATGCCCATTGGTATTCATTTTAGCAGCCTCGATCGCAGACCTTTCTTCTACTCACAGTTCTTTGTTTTTCGGAATTCTGGAGTGTGCTTAGAGCTGCTGCATGTAAACACTTTCAGCAGAGCTTCTGGGAATGATCCACAAAGATAGTATGCTTTTCCCTGAAAAAAATGGCCCAGACTGAGTTCCTTCTTTAAAAGCTATTTGAAGATAGCACAGAAAATCTGCAAGGCAAACTCCTACCAAAGAAAATCACCCAATCAATGGGATGAAGCCTGCTTTTCAGGCCCCCCAAGGAAGAAGTCAAAAGCATCCTGACTCAGCCCACCCTAAACTCATAGCAGGCTCCTGTCAATCTCTGCGGCAGAGAATTTATTGATGTACATATTGTGTGTTCTCCATAAAATATTCGCTTCCCTCCCACTTTCAGCTGTGACGAAGGTTAAAGCCCAAGATGGTTGTGGTTATTGGTATTTTCTGTGATTTATAGAAGCTAAACTCTCCCAAGGGAATTTGCTGGAAGCCCCCAGGAGTGGGGGAACAGGCAGAGAAGAGGCTTGAAAGTGCTTGAGAGAAGAGGTTTTCCTTGGTGACCTAAGAGCTGATTCTGTCATTGAACCTTGATCTGATGTCTGAAATGAGCATTTGTTTTCCTATTGCTGGTGCTGTTTAAAATCAGAGTATCCAACCATAGTAAGTGAAGTAAGTCAGACATAGAAAGACAAATAACATGTGATATCACTTATATGTGGAATCTAGAATATGACAAAATGAACTTATTTAAAAAACAGAAAACAGACTCATGGACAAAGAAAACAAACTTATGGTTACCAAAGGGGAAAAGGGGGAGAGAGGGATAAATTAGGAGTTTGGGTTGAACATATACACACTCACTTCAGTTCAGTTCAGTCACTCAGTCATGTCCGACTCTTTGCGATCCCGTGGACTGTAACCTACTAGGCTTCTCCGTCCATGGGATTCTCCAGGCAAGAATACTGGAGTGGATTGCCATTTCCTTCTCCAGAGGATCTTCCCAACCCAGGGATCGAACCCGGGTCTCCCGCATTGGAGGCAGACGCTTTAACCTCTGAGCCACCAGGGAAGCTTATATGTGTATATATATATGTATATATATGTATGTGTGTATGTATGTTTTGAGCTTCCCCAATGGCTCAGTAGGTAAAGAATCTGCCTGCAGTGGAGGAGGAACGGGAGATGTAGGCTCAATTCCTGGGTTGGGAAGATCCCCTGGAGAAGGAAATGGCAACTACTCCAGTATTCTCACCAGAAAGATCCCATGGACAGAGGAGCCTGGCGGGCTACCGTCCATGGGACCGCAAAGAGTCAGGTACATCTGAGTGATTAAGCACAAGCATGTAAGTTTCAAATGCACAGCAATATCACTTTACTGTATACCTGAAACACTGTAGATCAACTATACTTCCATTTTAAATTTAAATTACATAGAAAAAGAGAGTAGAGCATGCATGGTTTATCATCCCATCAAGGCTGCTGACAGTGAAGGTCATCAAATTCTCCAAGGGCACTGCTTCCACAGAGAAGGGGTAGATGCATGGAGTCAAAACCAATGCTTAGGGCAAGGCACCTGGGAGTCTGCACCATGGTGGATGCTTTGGACATGCAGTCCCCATTTCCCCCAAACCCTACAGTCATAGTCACACAACCAGTTTTCAGATGATGGTCTCGTGTACAAGAGGCTGTGTTTTCCAAGGATGTTCTCAACAGGTCTGTTCTCTGCATCCCCATCCTGCCTACTCTTCTTGACCTTATTTCCATGAAGAGGAGAATTCCTTGTCTCCTCTCCTCAAACCTGGGGAGACCTTAGTGACTGGCTGGCCTCCAGTGTACAGCAGAAGTGATGCCACGTGATTTTGAGAGAGCCAGGTCAGCGAAGAGCCAGAAGACAGCACATGAGCATCCGCGTGCCCGGAGGCCACCGGACTATGAGGAAGCCCCACTCCCCGTGAAAAGACCACAGCAAGGCACGCTCATCAAGGGAGAGAACGGTGTCCAGCCGCTGCCCAGCCAAGCCCTTCCAGAATTTTTTTTATGTTTATTTATTTGGCTGCATCTGGTCTATTGCAGCACGTGAGATCTTTGCTTTTGGGGGGCATATAGGATCCTTAGTGGTGGCATGGGGATTCTTAGTTGCAGCATATGGGTTCTAGTTGCCTGATCAGGGATCGAACCTGGTCCCTCCTGCATTGGGAGCACAGTGTCTTAACCACTGGACCACCAGGGAAGTCCCCCTTTCAGAATTCTTGGTTTACAATGAAAAGACCGTTCTGTGCCACTACTTTTGGAGGGTGATTTATGACATCACAGCAAGTAACTGCGACACAGAGGGGTTGAACTCCTTGCCAACCTCACACAGCTATGCAGGGCCGTTTTAACCCTGTTCTGTCTGATCCTAATCCCTCTACACACACACACACACACACACACACACACACCCTCCTGCCACAAGGAAGAGAACCCTAAATGAAGAGATGCTGAAAGATTTGCACTGAAGGGCCCTTCCCAGCCCTACCTCACCTTTAGAAGCTTATTTCTTGGCTTAATGCACCCCAGCCTCATTGAAAGCCTTTCATGGCCAGAAAGAGGAGTTTTTCTGTTTTATTCTTTTCATCGCAGCCTGACGTGTGGTCCCCAGCTCAAACAGAAAATGTATAAATACATCTCTCAGCATCTGTCCTGAAATGACTTATTGTCATGCGTTAATGAGTCGCTCAAGCTCTTGCCAGACCAGTAATTAACTGTAAAGGGAGGATGTGGAGCTGACGCTGTGGCCTCTACTACAGCAGGTGCATTTCAGAACCCATTCCCCTGCCCTCAAAACCCCATCTGACCCAGAGGTGTGGATGAAGTTGTTCCTACATTAGTGGTCCTCAGCAAACTATGTACTAGACAGGTCCCCCCCCCCCTTGTGGGGACAGAACTGTCATGCCTCAAGGCTCCATGTATTATTACACAGGACGTGTTCAGAATCCTCCTGGCCACCACCAAGCTGCCATGAGACCCTGGTTTTATCCATGTTGTCTAAATCCCTTTAATCTGGGGACCCTTGTTTAGATTGAGGGTCCTTCTCACATCTGACTGGTCTTTACCAGAAAGTGGCAAACTACAGTGGAAATGAACTGTTTCCCTTTACAGAAAAGAAATTTTTAACGTTTTTATTGGAATATAGTTGCTTTACAATGTTGTGCTAATTCCTGCTATCAAGCAAAGTGCCTCAGCTATATGAGCCACTCAGCAAAGTGGCTCAGCTACATCCCCTTTTTGGATTTCCTTCCCATCTAGGTCATGACAGAAGATTGAGGAGAGTTCCCTGTGCCATACAATAGGCTCTCATTTGTTATCTATTGTATACAGAGTAGTGTATATATGTCAGTTCCAGACTCCCAATTCATCCCTCACCCTTACCCTCCTTGGTGCCCATGTATTTGTTCTCTGTGTCTGTATCTCTGTTTCTGCTTTGCAGATAGGTTCATCTGTACCATTTTTCTAGATTCTACATATGTGTGCCTTAATATACAGTATGTGTTTTTAATGCTGTTTTGTTCTGCACCAGAAGTAAAAGCTTTGCTCACATGGTGCCTCCATTTGCAAATATCCCATGAAGCAATACGGTACTGTGGATACTAACATGGCCTCTAGAGTCAGCCAGGCAACTCGAGTTGAAGACTCAACTTTTCTACCTGGATGCTGTGTGTTTTTGTGCATGTGAGTCCATCTCCTTGGGTCTTATCTGATAAAGTGAAGTGAAGTCTCTCAGTCATGTCTGACTCTTTGCGACCCTGTGGACTGTAGCCCACCGGCTTCTCCGTCCATGGGATTCTCCAGGCAAGAATACTGCAATGGGTTGCCATTTCCTTCTCCAGGGGATCTTCCCAAGCCAGAGATCAAACCCAGGTCTCCCACATTGCAGGCAGATGCTTTAACCTCTGAGCCACCAGGGAAGCCCCTTATCTGATATGTGAGGTGATAAATAACTGTAGTACCTTCCTCATGGAGTGCTTATGAGGATTAAAGGAATCGGTTTATGTGAAGAACCCATGTAGAGTGTTGGTTCTTGTATTTTCCACGGAGCAAATCTTCCTTCAGTTCTTCCTGACTTCTTTACACAGCAGTCCAGACTTCCTTGTACTCTTAAGTGTGACAGAGGCACAGTGTTCTTTCCCAGGTGTAGCAGATGTCAGCCGCTGGACCGCACTGTCCTGCTGGCTAACCCACTGTCCCCAGCATGCCCCTGGAAGCTCCATTCTGCCCGCCCTCCTCCTCCCCATGCTGGTCCTCTTGGCTCACCATGGATGCTGTTTCAGTGGCTGGCTGACTGTGGTCTCTGCTCCCATCCTCAGGGCAACCTGAGCTTAGAAGGGGCAGAGAGTCGTACATCAGAGAAACTGCAGTCACCCCTGGGCACCTGTGGGTCCCTTGCTTGGACTATTTATAAGCTAAGGTCTAAGGCTGATTGTAATTTTTCACTAAGGCACATTTTTACTAAGGCACATTTTCCCCTTCTGCTTTTATTACATATACTCTTCATTTATATTGGGGAGAGGAGAGCAGGTAATACATCCACACATTTCCAAACTCAAAATGTAGACAGATCAACATGCCGAAATCTACATCTGCCCTCCCCTTACCCAGCTCCCTTCCCCGGAGGTCATCAGAGTTCACACTTTATCACATCCCTTTTCAGAGATATTTTATACATATGAAAACACGCACACACACACATATATATATATCCCACATTTCAATTTTAAACAATGTTGCTTCCTTTTTCACCTATTAATAATAATATACCTTGAAATTTTTCCATATTAGTGCATAAACTATTTATTCTTATATATATATATAAGAATATATAAAAGATTTCTTTATATACATAAAATATATAAAGATATTTTGTATATACTTTTATATATAAAGTATAAAGTTCTTTATACTTTTCTAAAAAGTATCACAGGGACTTCCCTAGTGGTCCAATGGCTAAGACTCACCACTCCCAATGCAGGGGGCCCGGGTTTGATCCCTAATCAGGAAACTAGATCCCACGTGCTGTAACTAAGAGTTCGCCTGCCATAACCAAAAAATCCTGCATGCCACAGCTAAGATCAAAGATCCCATGTGCTGCAACTAAGACCCATCACAATCAAATAAGTAAATATTTAAAAAATATCTTTGTTGTTCAATCGCAAAGTCATGTCTAGCTCCTTGTGACCCCATGGACTGCAGCACACCAGGCTTCCCTGTCCTTCACTATCTCCTGGAGTTTGTTCAAATTCATGTCTGTTGAATCATTGATGCTATCTAACTATTTTATCCACTGTCATTACCTTTTCGTCCTGCCTTCAGTCTTTCCCAGCATCAGGGTCTTTTCCAATGAGTCGGCTCTTCGCATCAGGTGTCCAGGGTATTGGAGCTTCAGCTTCAGCATCAGTCCTTCCAATGAATATTCAGGACTGATTTCCTTAAGGATTGACTGGTTTGATCTTGCAATCGAAGGGACTCTCAAGAGTCTTATCCAGCACCACAGTTCAAAAGCATCATTATGTTCCTTTTTTTAAAAGCATCACATATTATGGCATATGGCATCGTTTATCTGAACCAACACCCTATTATTAGCTGTCCTTGAGGTTCTACCACCTTTTCCCTGTAAATGTGACTTTGAATCACTTTGTCCAAACACCATCTTGAACATCTGTGATTGTATCTGTGAAGTGAATTGCAGAAGTGAGCTAGCTAGGAAAATGGTAAAGGCATTTGCAAAGGTGATGAGTATTGACATGTTACATAGAAACTTTATTGATTTACACTACCATCCACCCACACCCACACACTGCTAACAAGTTCTTGATCTCTTGATGCTTGCATTTTTTTTCCACATGAATGAATGGGCTAGCAAGTAGCCTGAGAGTAAAACTCTACCTGGGAATTGTGGTATGGACTTTTAGAGTGTCAGTTCACCCTGGTGACTGCTGGGAAGTTCTGGAGTGGCATTTGTGGCCCTGCCATGTCTCTGGAGTATCTCCCCTGGGTGTGCAGTGGGTCTTCCATCTTGATAGCTACATTCATAATTTATGAACATGCGTGGTGTACAGTAGCTTCCCTGGTGGCTCAGGTGGTAAAGAATGTGCCTGCAGTGTGGGAGATCTGGGTTTGATCCCTGGGTTGGGAAGATCCCCTGGAGAAGGGAGTGGCTACCCACTCCAGTATTCTTGCATGGAGAATCCCATGGACAGTGTACAGGCTGTACAGTAGGTCTCCTTTTTTTTTCTCTTTGGCTGTGCTGGGTCTTTGCTGCAGCCTGCAGGCTCTTCATTGTGGTGTGTGGGTTTCTCTCTAGTTGCAGAGTGCCCAAGTTCAGTAGTTGCAGCTCAAAGGCTTCTCTAATTGCAGCACACAGACTTAGCTGCCCCACAGCATGTGGGATTTTACTTCCCAGACCAGGGATCGGACCCTTGTCCCCTGCATTAGAAGGCAGATCATTAATCACTGCCCCCCCACCACCACCACTCAGGGAGGTCCCTATATTAGGTCTCTTCTAAATTCTCACCTGAGTTCTGTATTTTCTCCTAAGTTCCAGCCCTCATCCATTCTTCTCCAATGGCCAAAGTGTTCTGTTTAAAACATAAATCGAATCATGCAACCTTTTATTATTTCACCTTCCAGAGCTTCTCATCTTCACTTGGAGAATCACATCCAGCTCTCACATCATATTCAGTTCTTCATGATGAGCTCCAAGGCCCTGGAGGTGCTCTGGCCCCTGCCCACCTCTCTGTCTTTTCCTTTTATGTTTTTCTCATTAGTCACAGTCTGCTTCCACCCTGGCTCCTATGGGACCTGTCACTCATGCGTCAAGCTTGTTCCTGCCACGGGCATTTGCATCTGCTATTCCCTCTTACTGGACTCTGCAAGACCAGATCATTCAGCATTTTAGGTCTTGGCTCAAGTGTCTTATCCTCAGAGAGACCATCTATGACCACTCACATGCATTGCTGGTTTTCTCTTCTTTCTAGAACTCACAAGTATGAAATTACCTGTTTGCTTATGATCATCTCTCCCCTCAAGAAAGTAGACTCTATGAAGGAAAGAAGAGACTTATCCATTCTTAGTGCTTAGACCGGTTCTTAACCCAGAGCAGGGACTGACGTCATCACTCAGTGAATAAGCACATGAATGATCCTTGCAACAAATATCAAATGATCTTGCCTGTAGTTTATAGATGAAAAATCGGGGTCAGAGGGCCCTTGTGCTCAGAGTATGAGGTATTTGCTGAATGACTTAATAAATAAAGGATGCTAGCTATGCTGTATTGCATTAGAGCATGTTGGCCCATGTACAGATGAAGGAATAAGCTGAGAGCGTCTGAATGAGCTGGAGGAACCATGTCCTGGGAGCTGGTGATGGGAGCCCCAAGGTTTTACAAGAGACGTACGAGCAGAACCCAAGCCCACTGTGCTCCAAGCTTCCTCCCCACCCTGAATACACTCTTCTAGTTCTCATCTTCTCTGCAGCTGTGAAAGAGGAAGTGACATCCTGTTCACCCACTAAGGGATTTATGAAACAATTTGCGTAATATATGTCAGCATTGCAGTAAGACTTCCTAGACTTACAGACATTTCCCTAAAATATCATTCTCATTGGTGAGAGCTTAACAGCTTCGTCCAAGCCTGAAACGTGCTAGTCATAAAGGAAATATTGGATTGGCCAAAAAGTCCATTTGGGTTTTTCCATAAGAAGTTATAGAAAAACCCAAAGAGATCTTGATATCTCATGCTAGGCTGCCACGCAAGACTCAGAGACATACAGGAAGCAGAACTGTTTGGGCTGTGGCCCACAGTGCTTGGGGACTAAGGAGGCTTCCAATTTACATTCTGATTACCTGTTAAACTCTCCAGGAGGGAACCTTTAACACACATCAGCCTGATTGGAGGGTCTCAGAGTGAAGACCTGAGCTTTTGTATTTGTCTTTGTATTCAAGACTCAAATAATTATCTTGCCAGGCACTGGGAATATATATGAGGGACCATAGAACAGTTACGGGCTCTGACCTCATGCACCTCGCTGTGCATTTGAAAAGATGGAAAATGTTTAAATAAGCACACCAAGAAATAATCTCTAGCAACACCAGGAAATGCTGTGAAGAAAAAGTATGTAGCATTTAAGAATTCACAGTAAGACAGTGTGTTACTTAGCATATGGGTCAATTGCTTGCAAAAGGGACCTTGGTGAAGATGGTGTGAGTTAAAGATGAAAGAAAACATTATCTTCCTGTTACAAAGGGGTCTGCAATGGTTTTGTGCCTCTGCTCTGCACTGCCATCAGAACCCCAGGTTCCTTCCTAGTTGCTCAGCTACCACAAGCGGGCTGCCCTCGCCCACATGATCCAAGATGGCACAATAGCCTAGCCAAGGGGAAGATGACGAGGAGAGAGGGCCGTGGATGCCAAACCTTGGAGAAGTGTTTCAGTTGTTAACCTGAGGAGCAATGAGAAGTCTTTAAAATATTTGAAGCAGGATGATAGCATGATCACATTTATGTAAACAATATTACTGGTAAATGTATAAGAAACACATTGGGAGAGAGGGGTCCAAGAAGATATAAGCATCCAGTTAGGAACTTCCCTGGCAGCCCAATGGCTAAGACTCTGCGCTCCCAATGCAGGGGGCCCTGGTTCAATCCCTAGGCAGGGAACTAGATTTCACTCCCCACTGAAGGTGGCAGAGAAGGGAGAACTAGATCCCACATGTGGCAACTAAACATCCTGCTGCCACAACAAAGACTAAAGATCCTGAGTGCTGCAGTTAAGACCTGGGTCAGCCAAATAAATAAATGTGTATGTGTGTATGTGTGTGTATTTTAAAACCATGCAGTTAGACTGGAATACTGGACCACAATAAGGATAAGGTGTCTGTTCGCCTCCTCACCACTGTCTTCTTCCACACATCTCTGAAAGACCAGAGACCTCAACCCACTGTCTCCTCTGCCACCTTCCATGTCGACTGGCACAGAGCATTCTGAAAAACAGCCAAAATCCCTGAGTTGGTCAATACACTTGATGTTTTTGTTCAGGAGGAAAAAGAGTCTGGCAAAGAGGCAGTCACTTAGCAAAGAGAGATTATTCTAATAACCTTAAATTAGTCCTCTAGACTTCTCCCTACCTTCTCTCCTCCAAGACATAGTGACAGCTTGTTCTGTAGGCTGCTCTCCATGCCTCTCCTGGGTAACCTAATAACTTTTTTCTTTCCATTTTCCACATCACATTAATTCTTCATAAGTGGTCCTTATTATTCCTTACGTGTTCCGTCTCAAGTGCAGTCTTTTCTCACCAGCGGTGTGTAAACTAGGCCAGCTAAATGGCAAAGACACCTCATCCATCATGCTTTTAATTTTCCACCTTGGGAGGAAGCACTGAGGCTTAAGTTAAGGATAAAAGCAAGTCACCTTAATACTTCACTGGCTCTTTGGCCAAGGATGTCACCCTCTCATTTCTGCACTGGGGTGAACAAAAGGAAGCTACTCTCTAGAAACCACATGGATTACCATGTAGGTTTGTATAGCTTTGGATAAAAGGGTCAACTGATAGAGCCTCCCCCCACCCCAAATCATGGATTTAGAAAGGAAGAAAGTGATTTATGTTTTTTGTTTAAATGTTTGAGTTTGTGAGGCAGGTCCAGTCTACAGAGGCATCAGGGGCCCAGACTCCTGCCAACTTGTTGCTCCAACTAAGTTGTCACTGTGGTGGACACAATCCAAGATGGCTCTTCACCATGGAAAATTCTGGCCTCTGGGGAGGGACCAAGGTAAGGCAGGGGGCCTGCCTCTTCTATTTAAAGGCAGAATCCAGAAGTTGCACATGTCACTTCCACTCCCAACCCATGAACAGAATGTACATATGTGGTCATACCTAGCTGCAAGGGAAGCTGGAAAGTGTCATCTTTATCCCAGTTACTCTTACACCATGCTAGAAGAGCATAACAGAAGGAGGGGGGAGATAATATTCTTTAACACTGTAGGAACTTGAAAATGTGCAGAGCAGGAATGTTGAAGGAAAACCAAGATGGGAACAGGAGAAGGAAGAGTCACTCTGACATAGAAGAATATCCAGTAATCAGACATCAGAGCCAGTCTTTTTTACTTGTTCTTGTTTTCTTCTGTATTTATTTCCTTTTGGCTGCTGGGTCTTTGATGCTGTGCATGGGCTCTCTCTAGTTGTAGAGCTCAGGCTCCTCACTATGGTGGCTTCTCTTGTTGCAGAGCACAGGCTCAGTAGTTGTGGTAAATGGGCTTTGTTGCCCTGCAGCATGTGAAATCTTCCCAGACCAGGGATCAAACCCATCTCCCCTGCATTGCCAGGTGAATTCTTAACCACTGGACCACCAAAGATGTCCTCAGAGCAAAAGTCTTGGCATCCCCTGGAGCACAGGCTGGAGGGAGATCACCCATCCAGGAAGCAGAGAGGTCAAGTGCAGACAGCAGACCTGGGCAGAGTTTTCAAAAGTCTTCAAAGACATGAGCAAGAACCAAGAAGACACAGGAGAGCTGGTTAGCAATACGCAGTGCTGAATGTTTCAAGCTGCCATAGCCTCAAACAAGAACTTTTATTTGCTCCCTATAATAATGCCAATGTGCATGCGTGTGTCAGTCACTCAGTCGTGTCCAACTCTTTGTGACCCCAAGGACTGTAGTCCACCAGGCTCCTCTGTCCATGGAATTCTCCAGGCAAGAATGGAGTGGGTTGCCATTTCCTTCTCCAGGGGATCTTCCTGACCCAGGAATTGAACCCAAGTCCTGCATTGCAGGCAGATTCTTTGCCATATGAGCCACCAGAGAAGCCCAGTAGTGAAAATAATCCTATAAAAATCAGATACCCCTATTTTCAGAGCAGCTGCTGCATTACTGGCACTCTGCCATGTGTGTGATGTGCCTGAATCCTGGCTCTGGACCATCTTGGAAAATTTCTCTTTAGGCCTCCGATTTCTTGTCTGTAGAGTGGGGATATCATAAGATTGTTGCAGGGATGAATAACAATTTAATATTTAAACACTTAAAATTGTCTTGTTACATATTCGCTAAATGTATATGCAATCACTCAGTCATGTCCAACTCTCTGCAATCCCATGGACTGTAGCCCGCCAGGCTCTTCCATCCATGGAATTCTTTAGGCAAGAATACTGGAGGGGGCTGCCATTTCCTTCTCCAGGAGGGTCTTCCCCACCCAGGAATCAAACCCATGTCTCCAGGGGCTCCTGCACTGGCAGGCAGATTTACCACAAAGCCACCTGAGAAACCCACTCACTTAATATTGCCTTAATAATAATTCTTATTTCTAGCCGCCTTGCTAAGAAGCAAGCTTCTTAAGAGGAGCTTCAGGCAACCTCGCAAAATCTCTAGCAGTCCCTCATGCCAACATAAAATTCAGGCGAAAACACTGCCTCACAGAGCACCAGGCTGGGCTCCCAGTGTTATATAGCAACTTCTCACCAGCCATCTATTTTACACATGGTAGGGTATATGTGTAGATGCTACTTTTGTAAAGCAGTTTTCCTGCAATTAAGAAATGACACTGCCTTGATTCCAAAACAGCTTCAAAGCCAGAACTCTGCCCCACAGTGCCACAAGCTCCCTACAACTGATGACTACTCTATGATTCATAGACATAGAAATTCTGGTTCAGTCACTAGTGACCTCTGATTCTTCCAGTCATCCTGAGATACAGATGTTACAAGTGCTGTCTTACAGAAAAAACAATGTAAGTTCAGTTGAGAGGAAAAGATCTGCAGTTTGAAATCAGCTCTGCCTGATTTTGCTGTGCAGCATTGGGGAAGACACATAATTTCTCTGAGCCTTAGTTCCCTAGCTCTACAATAGAGCCAGTATTTCCCACCTCATGAGGTGGGCCTCAAGGGCAAATGAGTTGATATGTGTCAAATGTTTGACCCATCCTGATAGCTGGTATTGTTAAGAAAGCCAAGATTTTGTGTTTTGGTAGGCAGCTTCTGACATGGTGGGCTTCCCAGATTGCTCAGTGGTAAAGAATCCACCTGTCCTATAGAAGATGCAAGAGACATGAGCTCGATTCCAGGGTTGGGAAGATCATGGGAGTAGGAAATGGCAACCCACTCCAGTATTCTTGCCTGGAAAATTCCATGGACAGAGGAGCCTGGTGGGCTATAGTCCATGGGGTCACAAAGAGTCAGACATGACTGAAGCAACTTAGCACACACACACAGTAGCAGGTAACTCATACAGGATTCTTACAGATGCTCTGCTCCTGCTGCTAAGTCGCTTTAGTTGTGTCCGACTCTGTGCGACCCCAGAGACGGCAGCCCACCAGGCTCTCCCGTCCCTGGGATTCTCCAGGCAAGAACACTGGAGTGGGTTGCCATTTCCTTCTCCAATGCATGAAAGTGAAAAGTGAAAGTGAAGTCGCTCAGTCATGTCCAACTCCTAGCGACTCCATGGACTGCAGCCTACCAGGCTCCTCCGTCCATGGAATTTTCCAGGCAAGAGTACTGGAGTGGGGTGCCATTGCCTTCTCTGACAGATGCTCTAGGGTTGCTTATATAATCTTATGGGATAAAAATACGATACTGAGTAAGGATACATAAACGTACAACATAAAAGTTCCTTGTGTCTTTATGAACTTTGTGATTTGCAAATACATTTCAATAGATACATTGAATTTGATCATCACAGGAAAACCTTGAGAGTTGGACAAAGGAAGGAGTTTTATCTTCGTGTTACAGGTAAAGAAACTGAGACCCAGAGGCATTAGAAGTAATTAATTAAAAAACCCCATATGTGGAATCTTTAAAAAAGGGTACAAATGAACTTATCTACAAAACAGAAATAGAGTCACAGATGTAAAAAACAAACTTACGATTACCAGAGGGTAAGCGGGGGAAGGATAGACTGGGGGAGACCTTGATTGACATATACACAGTATATTTATACATAAAATAGATAACTAATAAGGACCTACTGTACAGCACAGGGAACTCTCATAATACCTTGTAATGGCCTATGTGGGAAAAGAATCTTAAAAAGAGTAGACTCACATTTATGTATAACTGAGTCACTTTGTTTACGCCTGAAACTAACACAGCATTGTAAATCAACTATGCTCCACTAAAAATTTAAAAAAACACACACCTAGCAGGCTAAGAGGAGCAAATTATATTTCACCTTGGCACTAGTGGTAAACAGCCTGACTGCCAATGCAGGAGACATAAGAGACATGGGTTTGATCCCTGGGTTGGGAAGATCCCCTGGAGAAGGAAGTGGCAACCTACTCCAGTATTCTTGCCTGGAGTATCCCATGGACAGAGGAGGCTGGCAGGCTACAGTCCATAGGGTCACAAAGAGTCAGACACAACTGAAGCAACTTAGCACACAAACACACACACACACACACACACTGACACATAATTTCTCTGAGCCTTAGTTCCCTAGCTCTACAATAGAGCCAGTATTTCCCACCTCATGAGGTGGGCCTCAAGGGCAAATGAGTTGATATGTGTCAAATGTTTGACCCATCCTGATAGCTGGTATTGTTAAGAAAGCCAAGATTTTGTGATTTTGGTAGGCAGCTTCTGACATGGTGGGCTTCCCAGATTGCTCAGTGGTAAAGAATCCACCTGTCCTATAGAAGATGCAAGAGACATGAGCTCGATTCCAGGGTTGGGAAGATCATGGGAGTAGGAAATGGCAACCCACTCCAGTATTCTTGCCTGGAAAATTCCATGGACAGAGGAGCCTGGTGGGCTATAGTCCATGGGGTCACAAAGAGTCAGACATGACTGAAGCAACTTAGCACACACACACAGTAGCAGGTAACTCATACAGGATTCTTACAGATGCTCTGCTCCTGCTGCTAAGTCGCTTTAGTTGTGTCCGACTCTGTGCGACCCCAGAGACGGCAGCCCACCAGGCTCTCCCGTCCCTGGGATTCTCCAGGCAAGAACACTGGAGTGGGTTGCCATTTCCTTCTCCAATGCATGAAAGTGAAAAGTGAAAGTGAAGTCGCTCAGTCATGTCCAACTCCTAGCGACTCCATGGACTGCAGCCTACCAGGCTCCTCCGTCCATGGAATTTTCCAGGCAAGAGTACTGGAGTGGGGTGCCATTGCCTTCTCTGACAGATGCTCTAGGGTTGCTTATATAATCTTATGGGATAAAAATACGATACTGAGTAAGGATACATAAACGTACAACATAAAAGTTCCTTGTGTCTTTATGAACTTTGTGATTTGCAAATACATTTCAATAGATACATTGAATTTGATCATCACAGGAAAACCTTGAGAGTTGGACAAAGGAAGGAGTTTTATCTTCGTGTTACAGGTAAAGAAACTGAGACCCAGAGGCATTAGAAGTAATTAATTAAAAAACCCCATATGTGGAATCTTTAAAAAAGGGTACAAATGAACTTATCTACAAAACAGAAATAGAGTCACAGATGTAAAAAACAAACTTACGATTACCAGAGGGTAAGCGGGGGAAGGATAGACTGGGGGAGACCTTGATTGACATATACACACTATATTTATACATAAAATAGATAACTAATAAGGACCTACTGTACAGCACAGGGAACTCTACATAATACCTTGTAATGGCCTATGTGGGAAAAGAATCTTAAAAAGAGTAGACTCACATTTATGTATAACTGAGTCACTTTGTTTACGCCTGAAACTAACACAGCATTGTAAATCAACTATGCTCCACTAAAAATTTAAAAAAACACACACCTAGCAGGCTAAGAGGAGCAAATTATATTTCACCTTGGCACTAGTGGTAAACAGCCTGACTGCCAATGCAGGAGACATAAGAGACATGGGTTTGATCCCTGGGTTGGGAAGATCCCCTGGAGAAGGAAGTGGCAACCTACTCCAGTATTCTTGCCTGGAGTATCCCATGGACAGAGGAGGCTGGCAGGCTACAGTCCATAGGGTCACAAAGAGTCAGACACAACTGAAGCAACTTAGCACACAAACACACACACACACACACACACACGCACTGTGCTTTTTTTTTTCTTTGTATCCTGTGTTCTTTCCAAGAAGCTCACCAATCTGTTGGAAGCTTCCTGTTCACAAAGCCCAGAGCAAGTATCTTTGGCTGTAATTTGACTAACCTCTAAGACTTGGATGAAGGACAGGATAGACTATAACCTGAACAGATAAACTTTAAAGCAATCATTAGCCATCTCTGATAAGTTTAGATTCCCCACATCCTAGGTTTTCAGTGTAAGAAGGCTGAAAACGATGAGCAAGAACAGAGAAAATACAGCGGAAAAATGATTGACCTTCTGGGTACCTATTTCTGACAACCTCTGTTGTCTGGGGGAGGTTTGCCTAAGAAAATTATTGACTTCTTGCACCTGAAGACATTGTTTCTTTACTCATTTTATTTACATGTGTTGGGTTAGTTCAACCATTTCCTGAAATTCTGAAATGTTTTTCTGGCCCTGTATAGATGGCAACCATATCATGGAGGGAAATAATTGGGACTGTGTTTGCTTTTGCTTTTCTCAGTCAAAGCATGTCAGGCTGAGATGATTTCTGAGCGTGAAAAGAATAAGCATGCTCTTTTTCCACCAGCTTTATCCCTATGGTCTAATCACCCAGTGATTGAATATGTAGCCATATTTCCAGCTATCTTGCGATGTCATGAAAGTAATACAGCATCATGATTCAGGGCCCAGGCTCAGAAATAAGACTGCCCAGGTTCTGATTCTGACACTTCAGTTTAATAAGTGAATATTGGCAATTTACTAAATGTCTCTACATCTGTTTCCTCATCTGCAAAACGGGTCTGATAGTAACAGCATCTAACTCCTACAGTTGTTTGAGAATTCTACAAAAGAGATTATAAAAGTGCCTGGGAAACATCAAGCATTATAGCTTTATTATTGGCATGATCACAGGACAGCAACTGGAAATGGAGAGGGGAGGGGGTATAGTACCAGATGGATATGTCATTTTGAAGAGCAAATTCAGATCACTGACCCTCAGAAGACTTCCAGACCCACTTCGATACCTTCCTAGGACCAGTCAATCATGGCTGGTCTTCTGAGACCCACAGATCAGGGGATCGTCGTGTCTCATCAAACATGGTCTTTCAATTCATGAGAAGGAAAAGCCAACCCAAACTGGATGAAGAAAAAAAGAACTGGAAAGCAGGAGTAAACTTGAATTCCACACAAGGGAGTTTGGCTTATGTCAATGGAAAATGGCTTCCACATTCAGATCTTCGATTTTTCTGTTTCCCTCCATTGGAGTTGCTCTAGTGGTTCATGCTCATATCAGCCTCAATCTTACAACTTTCCCAAGTTCCAAGTCAACAGGGCAAAGGGATTCTCCCTACCTGAGGCCACGGCCAAGTTCAGAGGTCCATTCTGCTGTTTAGATTCTAAGATCTGACTCTCTAAGCCTAGTGTCGTGGGCTGCAGCCCTGGACCCCATCTGGACCACATGGACCAAGAGGCAGGGATGGGAAGAATCCTAAGTTAGAGGAAGAAGGAACCAGCATCCATGACACAGTCCTTCTTGAGGACCACATGCAAAGACATCATGTCTGCTACCGCCACTGTCCCTGAGTGTTCAGAAGAGTCTGATTTCGAGAGCAAATGATGTTGAGGATGTATTTACTAAAATTCATGGGTGCTTTATTTCCTTCCCCAAACATCAGTTAATAATGCCATCTTGCAATCATAGAGAAGAGCAGTTCCCTCTCAGTAAGAGACCAAATGTGTTTCGTACAGCCCCTGAGGGATGAAGACCTTCAGTTTCATGGTTTGTGAGAAACAGAGGATTTCAGTGAGAAGGAATGGGCTGATATGTATGCAGCTGAAAAAATGAAAATAAACTATAGGTGGTGCCAAGGAGATGACCTCTCTGGCTTCCTTCCAACAGGTTTATTATTGATGCCAACACCCTGCTTTACAAAGAATTTTAGGTAATTTACAATATTCAGATCCCAATATGTCTACTCTGCTTGCTCTGCACCCGAATTTATTCTAAGTACTTTACACTAGCTTCCCCGGTGTAAGTAGCTCAGTGGTAAAGAATCTGCCTGCAGTGCAGGAGACACAGGTTCCATCCCTGGGTAGGGAAGATTCCTCTCGAGGAGGGCATGGCAATCTCCTGGACAGAGGAGCCTGGTGGGCTACAGTCCATGGTGTCACAAAGAGTCAGACACGATGAAGTGACTTAGCCCAAATGCACACACACCTTACATATATATAGTCCTTTAATCTCAACATCCCTGATTATCTGTGGTTTATGGATGAGGACACTGAAGTGCAGAGAGATTAAGAAACTCTCCAGGTTTACACAGCTGGTGAGCCAGGATTTCCAGCCAGGACAAATCTAGCACAGAGTCAAGGCTCTTAACCTCTCATGATAACCCGACAAGGAGATGGAGGCAAGAATGTGAGGTCGAGGCAAGAGCAAAATTGACACAGGAAGCAGATGCCATGAAACCCTGTCCCCTTGCTGGGGTCGACCGGGGATGTGCCTTTCAGCCTTCCAGCAGCCCTCAGTCATCAGTGCTACCAGCTGAAAGGTTCAAGGTGCCTATCTCTAGGGTAGATGGAAACAGTTGGTCAGGAGAAATGCATAGTTAAGGTAACACCAGAAAAAAAAGGCTATGGTGGGTTATTTTGTGCAATACAGTTCAATGGTCAGTTTCATTCATTCATTTAATGAATGCGTTGAGCTGTTTCTCTGTACCAGGCACCCATTGTTCCTGGGTGATTTGAGTGCACTGATTAGATTAAGATGCTCCTCTCATGTGACTTCTGATCCAGAGGGGAGAGAGGAAAGAGAAAGAGAGAGGGGACAAATGAGTATATAATATATTGGATGAAGACAAGTCTGCTGAGTGATGCTGAGGTATAAGAGGGCGTGCTGGGTGAGTCTGAGTCATCAGCCAAGTCCCATCTTGGAGGAAGTGATGTCTGACACCAGAATGAAGTCCAAGAGGGAGTCTCTTGGTTCTGTGGGGGAAAGCTGTTCCCAGTAGAGGGACAGCTAGCTGGATTTAGGAGCATGCTAGATGTGTCCAGGGCGCAACAGTGTGGCTGGAGAAGGATGCACGATGGAGCCCTGAGGTTAAGGTCAGGGAGGAGAGAAAGGGACTGTTAACCATGTGGTCAGTCCAGACAAGCACACCAAGGGCTGAAGGGGCCCAATTCTTTTGCGTTCTCCTCTCTGCATCAAAAGCAGATCCCAATGTGATTTTTCACGGTGCCTCTCTCACAAAGACAGATGTCAAAAGCCCTAATGAGCTCTCAGATGAGGAAAAAGGAAAAGTACTTTCACCACCCACCCCACCCCACCCTGCAAACGTATGTATCTATATTTCTATAGAATGTAGAACAGGACAGAGATTTTCCTAAACAGCAAGTGAAGAGTGGAGGAAAGGCAGGCAGAAGGGAAAAAATGAAAGTGCAGTCTATGTTTTCCATTTATACCATCAGCTTTTTATTAGCCAGGTGACACAGAGACAGAGCCCACGCTCAGCAGGGCTGGTGGAGAGAGTAGTAAAACCTGACAGGTAATTTGGTAAATCAAGACAGTCAGCAAACATCTGTTGGGGATGATAATATTCAAGGGGTTTCATTGTTTCAATGAAAACTTAGTTTCGCTGGGTTTGAATTAATTTTTCATTGTCTCCAGTTAAACGAGCACTGCTTACACAGCTGCCTCAAATAGAACCTTGATTGCATTCCATCTTTTGCCAAAATCATGAAAGACCAAAAAAAAAAAAAAGTTAAATACAATCAAAGACCCCTGTCAGATGTATTGAAGTCATTTCTGCCCTCCAAGCCCCCTGGATTCTTTGTTTCTTGACCACATTCTCTCTTGATCAGTTCTGATGCTCTTTTATTATCAGGCTGTTAACATGAGGAGGGAGAGGGGAAATACAGAATAAACTCTGGCCATATTAGGCAAAAAATGTGAAAAAGCATGCAACTTGGAGTAAATGCACCTGGGTTTTTTTTTTTAATTGTGGAACCCTTTGGCACCAAAGAGGAGTGGGAAGGTAAAAACGCAAGGACTGAGAAATACACACACATGCGTGTGCATGTACACACACACACACGCACACACACACACACACTGCTGTTATCACATTGAGAAAAGCTGAGAAAAGATGCAAGATGCATTTCTGACGTTTCACTGGAGCACAGCCATTTGGGATGTTCCCTCTGTTGTCAATTTCCTTTGCAAATAATTAACACACTTGAGTGCATTCATGGGCCTTCACAAATCTTGTTTTGACATGAATGTCAGGAAAAACTCACTGATGAATGAGTCTTGAGTTAGACGTCATTCCAGAATCTGTTTTTTTTTTTTCCTTCTTCCGTTTCTATGCATTTGCTGCTCTAATGGATGTTTTGCTGATACCAGGAACAGAAACCAGACTACAGTGCCCAAATCAAACAGTTTGAGGGGTTTTGCCCTTTGAAACAGCATGAGGTTCAGAGGCTAGGACTAGGCTGGGGCTGGTGTAGTGGCTTCACAAGGCCATCAGGGACACGGGCTCCTCTCCTCTTCCTGCTCTGCCCTCTCTGGCAGGTGCCACCCTTCCTCCTGTTCACAAGGTGGAAGCTATACCTCCAGGCATCTTATTTATATTCCAGGTGGGATGGAAGGGTAAGATGTATACCAAAAGCAGCAGGTGAAGGCTGGCCAGGTCTGTCTCTTTTGATCAGAAAAACAACTTTCTTCTAAGCCCAGCTGGTAGCCATTAGCTTATGTAGCTCATGGCTCAATAGGACCCAACCAGCCACCTCTAGCAGCAGGGAAGACTGAGGAGGTGAAAATTCTTACTTTGGGCTCATCACACACTGAACAAACAGGTTCTGTTAGTAAGTTAGAGGGAAAGAATGGACGTTGGGTGCACAACCAACAGTGGCTACTCCAGAACTGAAGGAAGGACATCCTTTCTCTATGCTTTTGGGCATACTTGTGTGAAGGTGTAATGGTTGGAGTTGACTTGAAAGTCTCTCAGGAAAGCCTGAAAACAAAGGCCAGTGTTCTGAGGATGGCAAAACAGAAACTTGGAGACTGAGTCTTTAGTGATATTTCTGAGTCACTGGATCTGCTGCTGCTGCTGCTGCTAAGTCGCTTCGTCGTGTCCAACTTGGTGTGACCCCATAGACGCAGCCCACAAGGCTCCCCCGTCCCTGGGATTCTCCAGGCAAGAGCACTGGAGTGGGTTGCCATTTCCTTCTCCAATGCATGAAAGTGAAAAGTGAAGTGAAGTCGCTCAGTCATGTCCGACTCTTCATGACCTCGTGGACTGCAGCCTACCAGGCTCCTCCGTCCATGGGATTTTCCAGGCAAGAATACTGGAGTGGGGCAGCCCTGAACCCACCCCCTTTCACTCTTCATCTTTGGTGAAGTGATACATTTCACATCATCTAATTCTTATCTCCCTTAGGATGGTCTGGTTGGATCTCCTTGCAGTCCATGGGACTGTCAAGAGTCTTCTCCAACATCACAGTTCAAAAGCATCAATTCTTCAGCACTTAGCCTTCTTCACAGTCCAACTTTCATATCCATACATGACCACTGGAAAAACCATAGCCTTGACTAGATGGACCTTTGTTGGCAAAGTAATGTCTCTGCTTTTGAATATGCTATCTAGGTTGGTCATAACCTTCCTTCCAAGGAGTAAGCATCTTTTAATTTCATGGCTGCAATCACCATCTGCAGTGATTTTGGAGCCCCCCCCCCAAAAATCTGACACTGTTTCCACTGTTTCCCCATCTGTTTCCCATGAAGTGATGGGACCAGATGCCATGATCTTCATTTTCTGAATGTTGAGCTTTAAGCCAACTTTTTCACTCTCCTCTTTCACTTTCATCAAGAGGGTCTTTAGTTGCTCTTCACTTTCTGCCATAAGGGTGGTGTCATCTGCATATCTGAGGTGACTGATATTTCTCACAGCAATCTTAATTCCAGCTTGTGCTTCTTCCAGCCCAGCATTTCTCATGATGTACTCTGCATATAAGTTAAATAAGCAGGGTGACCATATACAATATACAGCCAGTCCATCCTAAGGGAGATCAATACTGGATGTTCTTTGGAAGGACTGATGTTGAAGCTGAAACTCCAGTACTTTGGCCACCTCATGCAAAGAGTTGGCTCATTGGAAAAGACTCTGATGCTGGGAGGGATTGGGGGCAGGAGGAGAATGGGACGACAGAGGATGAGATGGCTGGATGGCATCACTGACTCAATGGACATGAGTCTGAGTGAACTCTGGGAGTTGGTGAGGACAGGGAGGCCTGGCGTGCTGCGATTCATGGGGTCGCAAAGAGTCGGACTTGGCTGAGCGACTGAACTGAACTGAATTGAATTCAGTCTAAATTAAACTTTGCAGAACATTCAGTCAAAGTGTTGGAACTGACACCGTCTTCCATCTTCTTCTGGGAAGCCTATATACAGGAGAGTGGGGTTTTTTTGGTAATTTTTAAAAATTGTGGTAAAATAAATATAAAATTTACCATTTTCACCTTTTAAAAATTTGTAATATTTGTTTGGCTGCGGTGGGTATTAGTTGTGACACGTGGGGTCTGCATCTTTGTTGTGGCACACTGCATCTTTTGTTGCCACGTGCGAACTCTTGGTTGTGCCTTGTGGAATCTAGTTCCCTGACCATGGATCTAACCTCGGCCCCCCAGATTGGCAGCACCGTCTCAGCCCCTGGACCACCAGGGAAGTCCCTTAACCAAGTTTAAGTGCACTGTTCTGTGACATTAGGTACATTCCCAGTGATGTATAGCCATCACCACTATTCACCTCCAGAAATCTTTCATCATCCCAAACTGAACCTCTGTGCCCACTGAAGAGCCCTCCACCTTTCTCCCTCAGCTCCTGGCAACCACCATTCTGCTTTCTGTAAATTTTAGCCCTAGTTACCTTGTATAAGTAAGACTGGACAGTATTTGTCTTTTCAATACATGCAGGTGGTAGGAAAACCCACCTGAAATATGTTTAAGAATTGTTTTCAAGAAATAAATCAGCAGAACAGAATAGGGTGCAAAAATAGGCCCACATATAGCCATCTATGGGGTCACACAGAGTTGAACGCGACTGAAGTGACTTAGCAGTAGCAGCAGCAGCAGAGAGGATTATTTGATTTATCACAGAAGTGCCAATCAAATTCATGGGGAAAGGAACGACTTTTTAATATATGGTACTAGTTCAAAGGATGTGCTTCCCAGGTGGTGCAGTAGTAAAGAAAGAAAAAAGAAATATATTGACTCATGAAATCACAAAATCCTTGGGAAAGCTGTTTGAGGCATGACTGAATACAGCAGTCACAGCTGTGTCTTAGGGATGTGCCTTCCCTTCCTACAGTAAGCTCTCTTGTCTCCTGTGCAGACGCCATTCAGAGGCAGATTCTCCTCTCCTGGTGCCTATTTGGGTACAAATTAGGTGAAGAGGAGGTTATGGTCCTCTCAGTTGATTCCATAAAAATCCCAGGGTAGAGACTTATTGGCCCTGACCTAGGCATGTGTTTATCCCTGAGCCAATTGTGTAAATTCTGCTGGCCCCTGATTGGTCTGAACCTGGGTCACATGACCCCTTGTAACTTCTACTGTCCTTTGGTTGGCCAGGCCTAGACCACATGCCTGGTTCTTTTTTTTTTTTTTTTTAAACTGGAGCATAATTGCTTTACAATGTTGTTAGTTTCTCTGTACAATGATGTGAGTCAGCTATATTTATACATATATCCCCTC
>SJXQ01005247.1:260952-507531 GCA_006408695.1 Aepyceros melampus
GGAGCTGAGTTCCTTGATCTATACAGCAGCTTCCCACTAAGTATCTATTTTACACATAGGGTATATATGTCAATCCTAACCTCCCATTTCATCCCACCCTCTCCTCCCTCCCCCTCTCCATGTCTGCATGCCCATTCTCTATGTCTGTGTCCTTATTCCTGCCCTGAAAATAGGTTCGGTGGTACCATTTTTCTAGATAATACATACATGTGTTAATATACAATATTCTCTTTCTGACTTCATAACCTAAATGTGCATTGACAGACAAAAGGTTAAAGAAGATGTGTGTGTATATATATACAGTGATATATTACTCAGCCATAAAAAGGAGCAAAATTGGGTTATTTGTAGAGGTGTGGATGGACCTAGAGTCATACAGAGTGAAGTAAGTCAGAAAGAGAAAAACATGCCCAGTTCTTGAACTGGGTGTTGACTTAGTCCCACTGGAGACATCTAGGCTAAGAGGGATGGAGATATGACCCCATGGTAAAGCCCCTCATCCCCAAAGAGGAGTGAAAAGGCTTCCCTAAGGAAAACAGTCCTGTTATTGTAAAAAGAATAAGTGCTACACAGGCAGACTCAACAGATACCCTCCGCAAAGGTGCTTTCACCATAATGTAGGAGGTAGGCCCTGTGTTCCAGTGGGGGTCAGAGGCTCCCCACACCTGAGCTCTTACACGGCATTGCCGCTTCCTCATTCCTGTACCTGACTCTACTGCTGCTGCTGAGTCGCTTCAGTCGTGTCCGACTCTGTGCGACCCCATAGATGGCAGCCCACCAGGCTCCCCCGTCCCTGGGATTCTCCAGGCAAGAACACTGGAGTGGGTTGCCATTGCCTTCTCCAATGCATGAAAGTGAAAAGTGAAAGTGAAGTCACTCAGTCGTGTCCGACTCCTAGCAACCCCATGGACTGCAGCCTTCCAGGCTCCTCCGTCCATGGGATTTTCCAGGCAAGAGTACTGGAGTGGGGTGCTGTTGCCTTCTCCTACCTGACTCTAGACAGGTCTATTTGCCCCCTTCCATGTACCCGCTTCCTTATTCACTCTTGTATTTCCCAAAGTGTCACACCCCTACATGGTGCTAATCAATGCTTACTAATTTTGAGAACTTCCCTGGTGGTCCAGTGGTTAAGACTTCACCTTCCAGTGCAGGGGATGCGAGTTCAATTCCCTTGTCGGGAGCTAAGGTTCCACATGCCTCTCGGCCAAAAAGCCAAAGCGTGAAACAGAGGAAATATTGTAACTGATTCAATAAACACTTTTTAAATGGTCTATATCAAAAAAAATCTTTTTTAAAAATACTAATTTTGATTCACCCTAATGGTAATATGTGGAGATTCACTTTTACAATAATAGCTATTGAGTCTTGACTGCCTACCATAGCCTGAGTACTGGACGGGGGGTCACTTTACCCCTCACATTTAATCTCTGCAACAGGGAAAAACTATTAATTTGCAGATAAGGAAGCTGAGGCTGAAACAAGTCAAGAAGAGTTTGCTCATAGTTCATTGTTACCTGGTAACCGAACAGAGTCTCCTGCCCAGATCTGACTGATAATGTCATTCTGGACAGATCTTAGATTCTCCCTTGCCAGGGGCCCCTTCAGGAGGGCAGGTGAAAACCATCATTCCAGAAAATTGGCAGAGCTTCCACGTAGAAAGTTTCCCTGTACCTTTCCACGAGGTCCAGATCAATGAGCTCAGGGGATTCCAAGTAACAGCAACAAATAAAGCCCATCAAGCTCCCCTGAGTCTCTCGGTACTGAATTCTCAGCCCTCAGAGAGGAAAGGCCTGGATCTGTATCCCTGGTTGGCCAGCTCAGGTGAAGACACAGTCTCCAGACATCCTTAGCACCCCTTACTATTTTAAGCCCAGCCTCCCCACACATTTTCAGAACGTGAATGTTCCCTGAAATGCTTGTACTTGTGCCCCCTTTCCTATGGGGTCAGTAGATGAATAAAAGCAACTTGTGGTCAAATAAAGGACTGACCTCTAACGAAGTTTCTCTCCAAACTTTCTCATCATCGATGCCTTCCTTTAAGGACCACTTTGCCCTTTTATGGAGCATGGATCACCCTATACTTCCTTGAATTTTCCTGGCGGTAGGATTATGGAATAATGACTCTGAGCATCTTTTACATTGTTATAAGATAAACCCCTGCACAAATGGTAAAATCATAATTCTCTTGGAAATGTAAAATGAGCACATGTCAAAAGTTTTAGCCCACCAGCAATTAATAAGGGAAACTGGGAAATATTATTACCATTCAAAGAAGCATTTATAAAGTGGAGACATCTATAGGCCATGAAATAAATTTATAAGGAGATGAAAAGCTGCCTTTTCTCACCTGGCTGGGGGGAGAGAAATCAATTTTCCCTCCATTGGACACACTTTATTTATATGTCTATTGAAAAGAATTATTTGCATTGCTGCTTGCCAGCATGCTTAGTTGCTTCAGTTATATCTAACTCTTTGTGACTCTATGGACTGTAGCTCACCAGGCTCCTCTGTGCATGAGATTCTCCAGGTAAGAGTACTGGACTGGGTTGAGATGCCCTCTTCCAGGGGATCTTGCCAACCCAGGGATCAAATCTGTGTCTCTTATGTCTCCCTCTTTGACAGGCGGGTTCTTTACCATTAATGCCACCTGGGAAGTCCATTTACATTGCTACCATCTATCAACAGTTTACAGAATTGTAGAATAGATCAAAGATGGTGAAAAACACAAACACCATTGGATTAGATAATAGGAAGTCTGAGTTCTAAACAAAGTGCTGAGTACCTTCGATGGAAGTCTTTTGGTCTGTTTCAGTCTTTTGCAATATTTTCCTACGATCTGTGGCCAACAAATTATCAGAGCTGAAATCATCTGCCTCTCTCGACATCACATGCCCCTGGGGGTAATTTGCAGTGGAGAACACAGTATGATCTGTGTGCCCTTGTCTGCAAGTGTGGGGTTAAAGCCCTCTCTACAGAAGCCTTTGAAGTTAATTGGGACAGAGAAGAGCTCACCATTGAATAAGGAGAGAGGGGTCATATCTGCAGTGAATGGTTCTGTGTCCTTGGTAATTAAAGTAGCCCATCAGCAGACAAGAACTCCCTGTTCAGTGGTTCCTGTCTTTGAGCCCTTCCCCCTTGACACAAGACTTGCCTTTGTATCAGTAAGTTGAGCCGACTAACAAGTGGCACTCCCAAGGTCACAATGTATCAATAGTGATAGCAGACATGTTTGTATGCTTTCTATTTGTGGGAGATTTTGCCCAGCATGTTGCATCTCTTAACTGGCTCACTGGATTCTCTACAGTTAACCCTGGCTCACACACAGGGACCCTGAAACTTCAAGAGCCTAAGTAGCTTGCCTGGGACAGCACCACTGTTGGGCTACAGAGCTTTGAAGGCAGATCATCAGACTCCTGGACTGAAGCTTTTGTTGTTGATGATGATAATGATGGTGAAATAGATTTTATATTGTGGTTAGAAAAAGGAGAAGGGGGCAACAGGATGAGGTGTTTGAATAGCATCACTAACTCGATGGACTTGAATTTGAGCAAACTTCCAGAGATAGTGAAGCAGAGGGAAGCCTGGCATGCTGCAGTCCATGGGGTCACAAAGAGTCAGACATGATTGAGCAACTGAACAACAACAGCAAGAAAATGCTACTCAGAACACTTTAAAGAGGCTTTAAAAATTCACCTCTGTCTTGATTTGTTTCTCGTACAAATTTTTTTGCTGCTAACAAGCTTTTTTAAAAATTCTTTTTCATTATGGTTTATTACAGGATATTGAATATAATTCCTGGTGCTATACAGTAGGACCTTAATGTTTATCTATTCTGTGTGTGTGTGTGTGTGTGTGTGTGTATACACATATACATGCATACATATATATACATATATATATAGTTTGCACCTGCTAGTCCCAACCTCCTAATCCATGCCTCCCCCAACCTACCCTCCCTCTTGGCAACCACAGGTCTGTTCTCAATGTCTGTCTGTGAGTCTGTTTCTGCTTCATAGATAAGTTCATTTGTATGGTGTTTTAGATTCCACGTGTAAGTGAAATCAGGATTCCCTGGTAGCTCAGATGATAAGAATCTGTCTGCAATGTGGGAGACCTGGGTTTGATTCCCGGGTTGGGAAGATCCCTTGGAGGAGGGCATGGCAACCCACTCCAGTATTGTGGCCTGGAGAATCCCCATGGACAGAGGAACCTGGTGCTACAGTCCATGGGGTTGCAAATAGCTGGACATGACTGAGTGACTAAGCTCTGAGGTACAGCATAAGTAATATCATGGTATTTGTCTTTCTGACTTACTTTGCTTAGTATGAGAGTCTCCAGGTCCATCCACGTTGCTGCAAATGGCATTGTTTAATTCTTTTTATGGCTGAGTAGTATTCCATTCCACAGTTTTTTAAATCCATTCATCTCAATGTACATTAAGGTTGTTTCTTTGTCTCAGCTATTGTAAATAGTGTTGCTATGAACGTAAGGCAACATGTATCAGTTGGTTTTGTCTGGATGTCTGCTCAGGAGTGGGATTGCTGGATCACATGGCAAGTCTACTTTTAGTTTTTAAAGGACTCTTCATACTGTTCTATTTAGTGGCTGCACCAATTTACATTCCCACCAACAGCATTGAAAGATTCCCTTTCCTCCACACCCTCTCCAGAATTTTGTTTTTGATGATGCACATTCTAACCACTGTGAAGCTGTATCTCATTGTAGTTTTGATTTGCATTTCTCTACCTGAGTTGAAGAGCTGACTCTTTTGAAAAGACCCTGATGCTGGGAAAGATTGAGGGCAGGAGGAGAAGGGGACAACAGAGGATGAGATGGTTGGACGGTATCACCGACTCAATGGACATGAGTTTGGGTAGACTCTGGGAGTTGGTGATGGACAGGGAAGCCTGGCGTGCTGCGGTTCATGGGGTCACAAAGAGTCGGACACGACTGAGCGACTGAACTGAACTGAATAATTAGCAATGTTGAACATTTTTTCATGTATCTATTGGCCATCTGTTTTCACACAATTCTTACTGAGATATAATTTACTTGCCATAAAATTCAGCCTTTTAAAATTGTAAAATCCTTTAGTATATAGCAGATTTGTCAAGCCTCACTGCTATGTCATTCTAGAACATTGTCATCACCCCAAAAGGAAATGCCACCCCTCTCAGCAGTCACTCGGTTTTCTCTCCTCCCTCCCCACTCCCTGATAACCACTAATCTTCATTCTGTTTCTATGGATTTGCCTGTTCTGGACATGTCATATAAATGGAATCATACAACATGGGGCCTTTTGTGTCTGGCTTCCTTCACTTGACATGATGTTTTGAAGGTTTTTGCATGTGTCGGTGATTCATCCTATTCATTGCTGAGTGCTATTCCATTGTGTGGGTGGACCACAGGCATCTTGGCACTCTTCCCCCACAGCCTTATTGACATATAATTGAGAAAATTGTATATTTAAAGTATACAATGTGATGACTTTATATGCACATACATTGTTAAATGATTACCATAATCAAATTACACAGTCCCCTATTCACAGCTTCCTCTTTTTAGGTGAAAATGCTTAAGATCTACCGTCTTAATAGAGCTCAAGTCTACACGGTATTATTAACTACAGTCAGCATGCTGGACATTTGATCCTCAGAACTTATCCATCTCAATAACTGGAAGTTTGTGCCCTTGGACTAGCGTCTCATCCCCACCCACTGCCAACAGTACCTGACAACCACCATTCTACTCTCCAGAGTTCAACATTTTCTTAAGATTTTACATAGAAGTGATATCAGAAGTTCGATGTCTTTATCTGGCTTATTTCATTTAGCGCAGTGCCCTCCAGTTTCATCCATGTTGTTGCAAATGGCAGGATCTCCTCCTTTTCGTGACTGAATAATATTCCACTGTGTATATGGACCGCATTCTCTTTCCCTCTTCATCAGCCGGGACCTGTGCTCATTTTATATTATTTATTTATCTGACCATGCCACATATTAGTTGCCGCGTGCGTGATCTTTTTTTTTTTGGTTGTGGCATACAGGATCTTTAGTTGTGGGATGGGAGCTCTTAGTTGCAGCATATGACATTTAGTTCCCTGGCCAGGGATTGAACTCAGGCCCCCTTCACGAGAGTGTGGGGTCTTAGCCCCAGGACCGCCAGGGCAGTCCTGGGACCTGTGCTCTTAATCCCATCTTTTATTGTCTCTTGTCACTGTTGGGAGAAAGATTTGGAAAATTAAGAGCAGGGGACGCACCGCACCAATGAGTATACTCGGAGGCTGCGGTCCTGGCTCAAGGTGGAAGAGGAGACCCTGGGAGGCTGAAAGGCACACCTTCCCTGAGCCAGGGTGGTGGAACTTGTTGCCCAGACATCTTTGAAGCCCAGTCTATGCTCCCATGAAATAGTAAAGCACTGAGCCCTGGGTTGAGCATCTGTTCCCAAGCCTTGGAAGCATTCCTCTTGTAAACTAATTGGCCCATAAAGGGATTGAATAGCGCCTCTGGGCACTGGCATACTCTGCGCTTATTAACTCAGCTCTCCCTTTGGCCTTGGCCTCCTGAAGTGACTATTGATCTTTTAAAAGTTGTATGATTTTATCTTGGCATCACAAGAGAGCTATTACCTTTAACTCCCCTCCAGGGCAAGAGATGAGCCCTCTTTACTTCCCACTACCCAGGGTGTCACTTTTGGTCCTACCTCCCTGCCACCCACCTTGTTAGAAGCCTGGAAATACCACCTTCCTTCTTGCTGACCCCGGATGACTCTACAGTGACTCCAAGACACCCAGGGTAGAGTTTGCTAATCACCATTCATGATTTTTGCCCTATCTGCAGAACCTTCATACTATTATTATTTGGTCTGTATTTTAAATGAAAGCCAACTCATCTTCTTTTCTTCTATGAAATACACTGATTTCAAGAGGAAACTGGTTGTTATTCCTGAATACAAAAAACCCAGTATCAGTTGCCGTAAATAGGAGGCAGACATAAAAATAAATGCAATTAAATTCTTGGCCTGGGGCAGACTCCACTCCAGTGGAGACTTGTGATCCTAAAAGGCTCCCCTCCTCCTCTCTGAGGGCCCCAAGAGAGCTTTAATCTTAATCTTTCTCTTTGGTAGGAACAGAAGGATGCGTTTGAAATGAGAATTAGGTCATGCCTTGAAGCCAGGCAAGCTGTATGCCTCCCACCTCCCCACCCTAGAGACTCCACTTAAAATCATCTTGAGTGCTAACTGCTATGTGGGTACCTCACTATGGGGAATGCTGGGCTATCAGATGGTAGTTTTGGTACCAGAAGTGGGGTCCAGCTGATCTCCACTCAAAAGCCAATAAAGAGGCCACTGCTTTATTTTGGATGCCGGCAGCTAAGCGGGGAGAACTCCTGTCCAAAGGCTGACTCCCCTGCCACTGACAATCAGTGGGCAAGAGCTTTTGGTTTTGTTTTATTTTGTTTGGGGCTGTGCTGTGGAGCTTGTGAAATCTTAGTTCCCAGACTAGGGATTGAATCCCAGCCCACAGTAGTGAAAGCATGGAGTCTTCAGCACTGAGCCACCAGTGAAGTTTCCAAGAGCTTTTATAGATGGAGGGAGGGGGCTACATGCAGAAACAGCAGAGTCAGCCCTGACAGTCATCTTGAAGTTGGTCACACAGTGGTCTGACCAGTGTCACCTTGATTGCTTTAAGTACAGTTAATCGTCAGTTCCAGCATTAGTGTGTTCCCACTTTCTTGAGGCCGGTTCTCAGAATTGTGGCAGCTATGTCATGGCTACAGTCTGGTCCTCATGTAGTTAACGTCTCTGCCTGGTGAGGGTTTCAGTATCTACAAGGCAGCTCACAGGAGATGGCTCAGAATATTATCTCTAGCCCTTAAGGAGGCACTAAAGGCCCTGGACTTTGCTTTATCACTAAACGGTTATTATTTAGTCTTGTTGCACTGCTTTCCTTTGCCTCTGCATTTTTCATTTCCCTGATTAAATTTATTTTTTGCTAAAGTTTTTCCAGAGACAAAAGGCAGGCTGAGGACATGGGGGGCAAGAACCATAGAATCATGCTTCATTGCCCTGTGATTCAAGGCCTCATCTAAGGGTCACTACCCGTCTTTTCCTTCCTCCTTAACCAGCCCTCCTTCACCTCCATCCAGGCTCCTTGGATGCCCCATCATAACTTGACGTTCCTGGTTCCCTCTCCAGTAACACCCATCCAAAGTCATCCCTACCTTGAAAGCCTACTTCTTATCTAATGACTGATTATCTGATGCAAGTTATTTCCCAAATATTGATAGATCTTTTCTTCCTATTAATTTTGCCTATGGCTGGGAAAGTTTAAGGTTGTGTGCTTAGGTTTGTTTGTTTGTTTTTTAATAATAAAGGCAATTGTAGCCTGGTGCTCTGTGACAACCTACAGAGATTAGCAACTGTTATTGAGTCACTAAGTTGTGTCCAACTCTGTGACCCCACGGATGGTCGCCCGCCAGGCTCCTCTGTCCATGGGATTTCCCAGGCAAGAATACTGGCATGGGTTGCCATTTCCTTCTCCAGGGGATCTTCCCAACCCAGAGATTGAACCCAAGTCTCCTGTGTATCCTGCATTAGCAGGAGGATTCTTTACCACTGAGCCACCAGGGAAACCCAGGACTTAGCGACTAAACAACACAAAAGGAGTTTAAAATAAACAACAGAAATCTAGATTCCTGAAGCCTCTTGCAAGGGACAGAGGCCATTCCACATAGCAGTGACGGTGTGGGACTAAGAAGCAGCTGGGTATGACTGTTTACCTAGCAACAGTCTCCATCACTCGCCTATCAGGGGACCTCTACTCCCAACTCACTTGCCTGCTTACTCTTGGTCATGTGATTTACCCTGCCCACATAAGCATTTATATTTTTACTTCGACTCTATTGATACTTTGGGCAGGATAATTCTTTGTTGTGGGGGCTATCCTGTGCCTTGCAGGGTTTTTAGCATCATCTTTGGCCTCTACCCACTCGATACCAATAGCACCTCCCCCAAAATGTCTCCAGACATTACCAAGTGTCCCCAGGGGTGGGGGACAAAATAACCTCTGTTTAAGAACCACTGGTGTACCCTTAAACCCTCCTACCCTCCGGAGGTTGGGGATACCATGGAGAAGTAAAGGGAAAGCAAAATTTTTAAGTTTTTATTGGAGTATGTTTCTCTACAATGTCTAATTTCGTTGTACAGTAAAGTGAATCAGCTATACATATACATATGTTCCCTCTTTTTTGGATTTCTCCCCATTTAGAAGAAATCAGTAGAATTCCCTGAGCCATATAGTAGATTCTCATTGTGTGTGTTCAGTCACTCGTGTCCAACTCTTTGTGGCCCCATGGGCTGTAGCCCACAAGGCTCCCCTGTCCATACAATCTTCCAGACAAGAGTACTGTGGAGTGGGTTGCCACGCCCTCCTCCAGAGGATCTTCCTGACCCAGGGATCAAACCCTCATCTCTTTCATCTTCTGCATTAACAGGTGGATTTTTTTTTTTTTTTTTTTTACCACTAGCACCACCTGGGAAACCTAGGTTCTCATTAGTTGTCAATTTTATACATAGTATCAAGAGTGTATATGCTGCTGCTGCTGCTAAGTCGCTTCAGTCATGTCCGACTCTGTGTGACCCCATAGACGGCAGCCCACCAGGCTCCACCGTCCCTGGGTTTCTCCAGGTGAGAACACTGGAGGGGGTTGCCATTTCCTTCTCCAATGCATGAAAGTGAAAAGTGAAAATGAAGTCACTCAGTCGTGTCCAACTCTTCATGACCCCGTGGACTGCAGCCCACCCGGCTCCTCCATCCATGGGATTTTCCAGGCAAGAGTACTGGAGTGGGGTGCCACTGCCTTCTCCAAGAGTGTATATATGTCCATCCTAATCTCCCAAATCCTACCACCCAAAGGGGGTCAAATTAATGGGGGGAATACTGGGGCTCTAGATGTTGGGGAGAACTTTGCACTGGTTTGGGGAGGCAGATACAAAGCCATTGCAGTCATGCCTGTGTACATGGAGCTGGCACTCAGCCTGGATAACGGCGCTGTCGGAGTACTCATTCCGGGATTTTTTCCTCTTTCTTTTCAAACTACACATTCACAAAAGAAACGTTTAATTTGCAAATCACAGTGAGCTCCCAAATTCAGCCAGCCCTTGAACAAGCATACAGCATATGTCAGCCATGAGGACTCTTGCAGACTTCTGCTGCCCTCCTGAGAGAGGAAACACTCTTTATGGCGTTTGCAAGGGGCTCTTTGCATCAATGGGTTTAGCAATATTTCATAGCTCACTTTGACTTTCCTTTGAAGAGGATGGATTCTCAGCCCAGCAGTTAGGGAGGGAAAAAAACCTGGCTCCTTCAATCTGAACTTCTTTCCCAGTCTTTAAAATGCAAAGTTCGCCATTATAATGACCAGCCAGGATATTAGGCAACATTTGAGGCCCAGCTGGAGTGTATTTTAGAGCCAGGCAGCTGATGTCAATTTTCCCAAATTCTCATCTTTTCTTTTGACTGCATTAGCTTGAGGGGGCTCCGGTTCAGGGCAATCGAGTGGTGCCAAGTCATAAAGGAACCAAGTTATGAGGAAATGGAGAAAGCAGATGTTTTATTCACATTCCCTGAAGAGATGAATTAGGGGGTGATGTATAGCTGATGGTTTTGAGCCACTGAGAAAGGTGGAGATGTGAGCTGGCTCCACAGACCTGAAGAAGTGGCTTCAACCCCACAAATACTCTCTGCGTTTTCTCAGCAAACCTGCCCCCAGACCATGTGGAAGATGGGAAACAAGATAACAGAAGGATAAAGATCAAAGCGCCGTAACCCCAGGTTTCGGTGACCACAGGGCTTTGATGGAGAGACAAGCACAGAAAAAGGAAGTTGAAAATATTTGCAGCCCACAAAACAGACGTGGAGTAGAACCAGAAATAAGAAAGAGAGAAACAACTGAACTGGATGGAAAATAAGCAGAGAATATGAACAAGATGTTGGCTAAATGGGAAATAAGCTTGCCAATAAACGTAAGGAAAAATGCTCAGCTTGACTGGGAATTAGGGAAGTTCATGAAAAAGAAACAAGACGCCAGTTCTCACCTATCAGATCGGTGTCAACTCAAACCTTTAATAACACCCCATGTTGTTGAGGGTGTGTGAGGAACAGAGACTTACACACCCCATGTGAGGCTATAAGTTGGTACAGACTCTGTAAAACAGTTTGGAATTTTTCTATTCAGTGTGTATGTTCGATTCTTAGAAGGCAACCTCCTGGTGGTCATACTCATGAAAAAGCATCAAGACCTTACTGTATGTGATGGAATATTACTCGGCCATGGAAAAGAATGAATCGGTGCCATTTGCAGCAACATAGGTAGACCTAGAGATTATCATACTAAGTAAAGTAAGTCAGAGGAAGTCAAGTATCTGAAAACCAACAAAGCAGTATAACAGCTTCAAGGTCTATAATGTTAAGTATTGTATAGAAATATATTCGAGGCAAAGTTCATTTGATGCCAACTGTATATATGTTGCTGATGCTGTAAATTATTTTTAATAAACAAAAATTGTGTAACTACAAGAAAGACAAATATCCTATGATATCACTTATATGTGGAATCTAAAAAATGATACAAATACAAATGAACTTATTTACCAAACAGAAACAGACTCACAGAAAACAAACCTGCAGTTTCCAAAGGGGAAAAGGGATGGGGAAGGGATAAATTAGGAGTTTGGGATTAGCAGATACACACTACTATGTAAACAATAGTACGGGGAACTATATCCAATATCTTGTAATAACCTATGGTGGAAAAGAATATGGAAACTAATCTGAAAAAGAATATATACAGACATAGATATAGGTATGTATAACTGAATCACTTTGCTGTAAGCTGAAATAAACACAACACTGTAAATCAACTACACTTCAACTAAAAAATAAAAAATAAATGGTTAAGATGATAACCTTTGTATTGTGTGCATGTTACCACAATTAAAAATAAAAAGTAAGAAAATAAATAAAATAAAAAGTAAAACAAAGCTATATTTCTGTAAACGGCTAGCAGATCTCTGGAAAGCTATACAGTGCAAGGGGTTTTGAGAAATTAAGGGTCAGAGGTGGGAGAGAAATTCTATTTGCACTATATTCTTTTTTGACTTGTTTGATTTTTTTGTTACTATGCATGTGTGTTGCCTTTAAACGCATCTTTAAGTGTCGGCTCCTTGCAACCCCATGGACTATACAGTCCATGGAATTCTCCAGCCAGAATACTGGAGTGGGTAGCCATTCCCTTCTCCAGAGGATCTTCCCAACCCAGGGATCAAACCCAGGTCTCCTGCATTGCAAGTGGATTCTTTACCAGCCGAGCCACTAAGAAGCCCAAGAATACTGGAGTGCGTAGCCTATCCCTTCTCCAGCAGATCTTCCTGACCTAGGAATTGAACCAGGGTCTCCTGCATTGCAGGTGGATTCTTTACTGGCTGAGGTACTAGGGAAGCCCCTTTAAGTGTCAAAAAACGGTAAATAACTTCAGTCACCAAGTATTCTTTAACAACATAGGTTATAAATACATAACATATATTTATATGTCATTGGTATTATGTATTTATACTAGTCTATTGTGTTTATGTAAGTAAATAGTCTATATTATAAAGATGTATTTAGTGGTATATATTTAGTGATCTCTGACCTAGTTTGCAAGACCCGAATTCTTCTCTGTTGTGGTTAAAAGGATTATAAGCTGCAGGGTAAAAATGGGACTTAGACTTGCATTTTTCCACCATTACATAAGCAAACAAAACTGCCAAACTGCCATCTTTACTTAAATATTCCTTAATGATGTGTGTGACTTTGCCTCCGCATCCTTTTTTTTTAAATTTTCTTTTTCTTTCAAGAAAAACAATCATGCCTTTTATGGAAAGAAAATTGTGGCAAATATTAACCAGAAACTAAACTGAAGCAAGAAGGAAGATGTTTGTCTCTTAACATAAAAGCCAGTGTGAAGGCATATTGATACTTAGTTGAAAACAAAGACCCCTGGCCGCCAGCGTGCTAGGTGGAGGGTTTAATTTTTTTTCTGCCCAACTTCTCTCCATCCTGAAAGCATCTCTTGCAGCCACATGGGACTCACGTCCTGGAGACCTTCTCCCCCACCCCAGCCTTGACTCCCCTCATCCCAGCAAACTGGCCTATTTGGGAGAGAGTCCTGGGCAGATGTTCATCACCTCTGTGGCTGCAGGGATGACAGGGAGTGAGAGAAAGCTCTGCATTCGGGACTAGGAGATGCTGAGCCCAAGTTCCTGGACTTCACTTTTCACGAATGCACGATACACAGATACTTTAGGCCAGAAAGGAGGAAGGAGATGGAGGCCGTTTCTTAGTGCCACTTGGTTTAACGATGTTTTCTATCACTGATATGTGGAATTAAAAAAAAAAAACAACGGCACAAGTGAGGTACAAATGCACTTATTTGCAAATGAACAGAAATAGAGTCAAGGATGTAGAAAACAAGCTTGATGGCTACCAGAGGGGAAGGAAGGAGAGGAATAAATGCGGAGATTAGGATCAACATGTACACTGTTGTTGTTTATTCCCTAAGTTTTGTCCAACTCTGCAACCCCGTGGACTGTAGCCCACCAGGCTCCTCTGTCCATGGGATTTCCCAGGCAAGAATACTGGAGTGGGTTGCCATTTCCTTCTCCAGGGGATTTTCTTGATCCAAGGGTTGGACCCGAGTCTCCTGCTTGGCAGGCGGATTCTTTACCACTGAGCTACCTGGGAAGCCCCATATATACACTGCTGCTGCTGCTGCTGCTGCTAAGTCGCTTCAGTCGTGTCCGACACTGTGCGACCCCATAGATGGCAGCCCACCAGGCTCCCACCATCCCTGGGATTCTCCAGGCAAGAACACTGGAGTGGGTTGCCATTTCCTTCTCCAACTCATGAAAATGAAAAGTGAAAGTAAAATCGCTCAGTCGTGTCTGACTCTCAGAGACCCCATGGACTGCAGCCCACCAGGCCCCTCCGTCCATGGGATTCTCCAGGCAAGAGTACTGGAGTGGGGGTGCCACTGCCTTCTCCCATATATACACTACTATATATAAAATAGATAGCTAATAAAGACCTACTGTACAGCACAGAGAATTCTACTCAATTCTCTGTAGTGACCTATATAGGGAAAGAGTATAAAAAAGAGTGGATACATAAATATGTATACATATATGCATAAACACAGATACTTTTTGTACACAGTTATGACTAAGTCACTTTGGTGTACACCTAAAACTAACACAATATTGTAGATAAACTGTACTTCTGGAAAAAGTTTTTAAAAAGATGTTTTCTCCTGGGGGCGGCATCGACAACGGATGATGGCAATGGTAAACACTGCCAGCCAAATAAGTCACAGAAGCAGCATTCCAAAAATACGACATGAGATAGCTTGATTTGGATCACACACGTGAGGACATCAAATCAGTCAAGTCACAGAGGTTGAAAGTGATTTCCTGTCCCTTGTCCTCTGAGTCCTTCTGAGGAGTTAGCCGTGGGGACACAGGACTTTCACCTGCAATGAGATCTAATGCGTGTATTCACCTAGTTAATTTCCTATCAGCAAGTCAATTTCATTTGCCAACTTAATGTATTGATATAAAATTCTCTGTTAAGTGCATGTAGGTTTAAGGAGGAAGTAAGACCAATTACAGAGAAAACAGAAAGGTGGGGACCTAGATTTGGCCACAGGTCACGTGGGTGGTGTGTGTTTCAGGTTTGAACTTTGGAGATCAGTGGTAAAGGATGATAGCATTGAAAATAACAGCAGAACACGTAACGCCAAAAGAGAGCTCCCTCTGGGTCAGAGTCTGTTGCATGTGTCTATGTTAACTCATTTCATTCATTCTTGTGAATATCCTATGGGATGGACATGATGATGTATCCCATCTTAAAGACAAAGAAAAGTGACCTAAGCACCTAGAGTATGAAAAACATAAGCTCAAAAGAAGAGACACGAGTGCTATAAAGTCCCCCTCCAAAAGCACAAGTGTGTGTGCTTCTGTATCTCTTTACTTACTTTATTTGTGAATAATTGGAGCCTTTAAGTTGTAAACACTTTGGGTTGAAGGAACAAAGCTTTGACCTGGTACGTGAAGGACAGCAGAGAGAAAGTCAAGGATTGTGTTTGCAAGCTTACGAGACCGTTTCTTGCAAAGTTTCCACTGATTTGACGAGGATATTTATTGAAGGGCTCCAGGCTGGAGCTGCCTAGCTCAGCTCTTGGGATTGGACGACAAAAAGGGTTTCCAGCATGTGTCACGCTTGGTGATAGGTACCAGATTTTCATGCCTGTTGCCCATGTTGAGAGGCATCCACAGACTCCCCAGCTGGACAGAAGCCAGGGGCAGCTCTCTCGATATGAGACACAAAGGCAAATACACAAGGAACAAGCAGGAATTAGAACAGAGTATGAGAGCCTCGCCCATCAGCCATCTCCTGACAAGCTGTCCTGCTGCTTACCCCACAGTGGGTCAAGTACATCCTGCTCTCTCTGCCTAGACCTTCAACCACACTCACCCTTACTCTTCTGTCCTGCCCCCTCCCACCTGTCCCCACTCACCTCAGGGTCTTTGCACATGCTGCCCTTCTGCCAGAAGAGCTTTAGTAAGGTTTCCTTCACCTCTCAGATTTCAGTTTAAATGTCCTTGACCTTCTCTGCCTGCCTTCTCATCTCCCATGCCTGTACAAGCTCCCTAAATACGTTTTCTTAGAGCATTCTGTCACTGTTTATAATCATTTGTTGTAGTTCATTCACTAAGTTGTGTCCGACTCTGCGACCCCATGAACTGCAGCATGCCAGGCTTCCCTGTCCTTCAGTATCCTCCAGAGTTTGCTCAAACTCATGTCCATCGACTCAGTGATGCCATCCAACCATCTCATCCTCTGTTGTCCCCTTCTCCTGCCCTCAATCTTTCCCAGCATCAAGGTCTTTTCCAGTGGTCTCTTCACATCAGGTGGCCAAAGTATTAGAGTTTCAGCTTCCGTCCTTCCAATGAATATTCAGGGTTGATTTCCTTTAGCATTGACTGATTTGATCTCCTTGCAGCCCGAGGGACTCTCAAGAATCTTCTCTAAACCACAGTTCAAAAGCATCAATTCTTTGGCACTGAGCCTTACTTATGGTCCAACTCTCGCATCTATACATGACTACTGGAAAAATCATAGCTTTGACTATACAGACCTTTGTTGGCAAAGTGATGTCTCTGCTTTTTACTACACTGTTTAAGCTTGTCATAGCTTTTCTTCCAAGGAAAAAGCATCTTTTAATTTTATGACTGCAGTCACCCCCAGTGACTTTGGAGCCCAAGAAAGTAAAATCTGTCACTGTTCCCATGTTTTCCCCATCTGTTTGCCATGAAGCGATGGGACTGGATGCCATGATCTTAGTTTATAATCATAGATTTACATAACGATGTATTGCCTATTTGTAGCATTACCTTGGGAGATAGAAGTGAAATAGGCAAGCATTTCCTAAGGTTTGCTTGCCACACTTCCATAAATTCAACTAGTACATAAACAACAAAACCCACAATATTTAGACGATTAATTACTCAGAACACAGTCAGCAGCATGAACTTTGTGACAGCAACAGTGCCCCGAAGCCTAGGCAGAGTGGGTGGGAACAAGCTCCCTAAATACGTTTTCTTAGAGCATTCTGTCACTGTTTATAATCATTTGTTGTAGTTCATTCACTAAGTTGTGTCTGACTCTGCAACCCCATGAACTGCAGCATGCCAGGCTTCCCTGTCCTTCAGTATCCTCCAGAGTTTGCTCAAACTCATGTCCATCGACTCAGTGATGCCATCCAACCATCTCATCCTCTGTTGTCCCCTTCTCCTGCCCTCAATCTTTCCCAGCATCAAGGTCTTTTCCAGTGGTCTCTTCACATCAGGTGGCCAAAGTATTAGAGTTTCAGCTTCCGTCCTTCCAATGAATATTCAGGGTTGATTTCCTTTAGCATTGACTGATTTGATCTCCTTGCAGCCCAAGGGACTCTCAAGAATCTTCTCTAACACCACAGTTCAAAAGCATCAATTCTTTGGCACTGAGCCTTACTTATGGTCCAACTCTCGCATCTATACATGACTACTGGAAAAATCATAGCTTTGACTATACAGACCTTTGTTGGCAAAGTGATGTCTCTGCTTTTTACTACACTGTTTAAGCTTGTCATAGCTTTTCTTCCAAGGAAAAAGCATCTTTTAATTTTATGACTGCAGTCACCCCCAGTGACTTTGGAGCCCAAGAAAGTAAAATCTGTCACTGTTCCCATGTTTTCCCCATCTGTTTGCCATGAAGCGATGGGACTGGATGCCATGATCTTAGTTTATAATCATAGATTTACATAACGATGTATTGCCTATTTGTAGCATTACCTTGGGAGATAGAAGTGAAATAGGCAAGCATTTCCTAAGGTTTGCTTGCCACACTTCCATAAATTCAACTAGTACATAAACAACAAAACCCACAATATTTAGACGATTAATTACTCAGAACACAGTCAGCAGCATGAACTTTGTGACAGCAACAGTGCCCCGAAGCCTAGGCAGAGTGGGTGGGCCCTAAGGCTGAATGTGTTCCCCCAAAATTCACGTATTGAAGTCTACCCCCCAGTGGGAGGATATACAGAGATGGGACCTTTGGGGTGATTAGGTCATGAGAGTGGAACCCTCATGAATGAGATTAGTTCCCTTATAAAGAGACCACAGAGAGCTCCCCTGCCCCTTCTGCCAGGTGCAAACACAGCAGGAAAAAGGCCATCAGTGAACCAGAAAGCAGGTTCTCACCAATGAATCTGAAAGTACTTTGATTTTGAACTTCCCAGGCTCCAGAACTGGAGAAATAAATCTCTATGTTAACAAGCCTCCAGTATATGGTGTTTGTCAGAGCAGTCCAAACAGTGGGGGTGATACAGAGCAGTCCCGGTGGAATAGGGTACACACTCTGAAAAACACAAAGCTTATGAGGACACCCCCAAACTCACAAGGGCTGTTGGCACACCTGCCCAACACTTGCCCTGCCCAACCAGAAAGTGAAAGTGTTGTCGTTCAGTCATGTATGACTCTTTGCAACCCCCATGGACTGTAGCCGGCCACGCTCCTCTGTCCACAGGATTCTCCAGACAAGAATACTGAAGTGGGTAGCCATTCCCTTCTCCAGGGGATTTCTCCTGGTCTGGAAACAAATCTGCCCTATGCTACTGGAGGGAGACATTATCTCCAGCTTCCAAGGTTGTTTGCAGAGCATAAGAGGATGGTGTTAGACATGCAGAAATGCCAGAATTTGTTCCCAACACAGAGGCGGCAGCTGTTTTGCTCGGCATGGATTCTCCACAGATCGTAGTGGCTATTTGATGCCTAAACAAATGACAATCTGGATCCAAGTTCCGTTTCCTCCTCTTCTCATCCAGTTAGCCTTGGGCAATGCACTTAAACTTTCTGGGCCTCAGTTTCCTCATCTGTAAAGTGGGGATAACAAGGATGCTTATCCCAAAGAAGTTTCACGAGTATTAAAGATGCAGTACACATAAAATGCTTAGAAGAGTGTCTGATACACAATAAGCCCTATGTAAGTGATAACTGCTGAAATCACTGTTATTGTTTGATGGTCATGGGTGATGGTGAGGATGGTGGTGAGGATGGTGGTGATGATCAAAGCAGCATGGAGCTGCAAGTTCCAAGTCACTCTTGTCTCCACTGCTCTTTACTGACTGTCCCCAAGTACCAGGCTGAGCAGAAGATGCTGTTACACGTGGTACTTCTTTTTAGCTCTTATATACCTGGGCCAATTCATTCATGTTTATTTCTTACTCACCCCCCCTTCAGGCATTCAATTCTAGGACTTACCCCCAGCCCGCCCCACCAGTATGAATGGAAGCTGTACCATTTTTAGCCTTCTCATTCAGCACAAATCTCTAGCACACTTCCTAATCTATTGCAAGTGCTCTGAATAGGTGTTCAGAGAATGAACAGTTGATCAGTTGATTGAATGAATGGACAAATGAAGGAATGCACTTGTCTCCAGTTCCCAAAGCTGAACCAGGGCTACAACCCAGCATACTTCCACTTAATATAAAGAAGAGTTCTCAAACCATCAGGCTGCTGACAGGTGAAATTGGCTGCCTCAGGAAATGCCAAGTTCTGTTCTGGCTGGAAGCAGGGAGCTGAGGCTGAGGAGTCACCTGTCAGGACAGGCACAGAGAGAACACATACTGAAGGGACAGGAGCAGAGGAATGACCCCCAGGGCTCCCCATGGTGAGGGCTCTGAGATCCACTGAGTCCCTTTCCTTGTGGATCATTTAACATCAGGGTCCCAGCCTTGCTATTAATCATTGTCAAGGACTGAGAGACTTGAGCCCTTTAGGGGGGGAGGGGGCGGGCAGTGGTCTCTGAGGACCAAGTTCCCTTTTGTAGGAAGCCTGGCTCTGCTATAGGGACACTGACAGCGGCCACAGCAGCTCCTACATCCCCATGTTTCTCCCCTCTTCTCTCCACCACTCCTTTCCTTTCCATCCTCCCCTTGCTCCCCTTTCTTGTTCTCCACCTCTTCTTCCTCTCCCTCCCCTTCCTTCTTTCTGTCCTTCTCCCTCCACTTCTCCTTGCCTTCCCTTCTCTCTTTTCTGTTCTCTTTCATTAAAGTAAGGGAAAGATCTCTTCTTTCAACTAAACTGGCAGCCTGGTGCTTTTTCAGTGATCTTCTTAAAAATTTTTGTTGAAGTATTGTTGGTATGTAAGACTGTATAAGTTCCAAGTGTGTGATACAGTGACCCATAGTTTGTAAAGGTTATACTCCATTTATGTATATTATAAAATATTGGCTATATTCCCCATGTTGTACAATATATTCTTGCAGCTTAATATATATATAACAGTTTGTACTTCTGAATCCCCTACCCCTTCCTGCCCCTCCCACCTTCCTTCTCCCCACTGGTAACCACTGGTTTGTTCTCTAGATCTGTGAGTCTGCTTCTTTTTTGCTATATTCACTAGTTTATTGTATTTTTTTTAATTCTACATATAAGTGATATCATACAGTATTTGTCTTTCTCTGCCTTACTTCGCTTAGCATAATGCCCTCCAAGTCCATCAACATTACTGCAAAGGGCAAAATTGTGTACGTGCACCACATCTTCTTTATCCAATCATCCACTGACGGACACTTAGGTTGCTTCCATCTCTCAGAAGACTGGTGCTTTAAATATTCAGGCCAACTCTATGAGGGCTGTGATGTCACTCCCATTCTGCAGATCTCAGCATGGACAGACGCTTTCCCAGCATAGCACCATTTAGGAAATAGAATGTGGGTTTCACCTGGATGTGTCAGACATCTGTGTGGGAATTGGAGTCCGGCGGATCTGGGTTCAAATCCCAGTTTGAAAGCTTTTACTTATTTTTACAAGTGTCCTTACTTGTTCTGTGTGAGCTGAATAGGATCACATTATAGGACTGTCTTGAGGCAGGGGGAGCTGATGGACAGTAAACACTCAGCGTGGTGCTTTACTGGCTCACATCTCTTTCCCCACCTTACCCACCCATTTCCAATTCAATGGAAAGTTTTGAAGAGAGGAGACATATCAGTGTGGTTCCTGTCAATCAGCTTCCACTCTCCTGTACTCCTTTCCATGCATTTTTATAAGTTTTTAAATTTTATTTATTTTATGTTTGGCTGCACTGGTCTTTGTTGCCGCACGTGGGGTTTCTCTGGTTGTGGTGAGCAGGGGTCACTCCCTAGTTATGGTACACGGGCTTCTCACTGCAGTGGCTTCTCTTGGCCACTGGGCTCAGTAGTTGAGGCACACGGGCTTAGTTGCTCCACCACATGTGCATTCTTCCCAGACCAGGAATCGCACCCATGTCCCCTGCATTGGCAGGTAGCCTCTCAACCACTGAAACAGCATGGAAGTTCTTCCCTGTGCATTTTTTTCCTCTCCCTCTGATGGAGTGTTTCACGCTTGTCTACAGAATCATGGAAAGAGTGCTGGCTGGTGTGTTAGGAGCCTAACTTCCAAACTCTGGCTCTCCTGAGGTCCAGGGAAGGACATGAGGCTCCTGTCTGTATCACCAGTAGGAGGCATGCCCTGAGCCCTCAGTTGAGGAAACAAGAAAGGACAAAGAAATCCAGCCAAGTGAGGACTCTTCACTCACTAACAGCTTTGGCAGCCCCTCTGGGATCAGAACATCACCAGTCACCAGGTTACACCGAGTCGCCTGCACAGAACTCCCAGCCAGGTGCCTACAACTTGGGAGGCCGAGGGCAAGGAGCGGGAGGTGTGAGACGATGCTTCAGCTACTGTGTTTGAGCATTTATTCAGTGCTAGGTCACATGCTTCCCATCTACAGTGAACAGTGTCTTTGATCCCCCTTGCTGGTCTGTTTCTTGTCAATTTCCCCATCGCCCCTCCAGCCCTGCAATTTACATAGAGTAGAATGAAACCTCCAGGAGAAGCAGGATCTGCTTTGTCACTACTGTGTCCCCAGCTCCTCAGAAATCCCCTCACATCTTGGAGGCACTCAGTAGCGATTTTCTTGAAAGAATTCACATTGCTCGGAGCAAGAGGAGGTGGCCAAAGCCCTCCCCATTCTGCAGCTGGAGGACTCAGAACTGCAGTCCCTGGCCAGCAAGGCTGGGAATTGGGGAAAGTAAAAGAACAGCGTTGTGGCTGCTTTGTAACATACTTCAGCGATGAAGGCTCTGGGATTGAAACAATTTTTCAGTAAGGATGATGTTTCCATTTCCAGTGTGAACACAGTATTATTCAATTCCCCACAGTCCTCCATCCGGGGAGTCCACCTAAACGGAGTTTACTCTAAGATGAAATTGCAGTCTTTAAACTGATTTCTCAAAGGATGAGGTTCATTTCAACATCTTTGCTCTCTTTTTGGGCAGTTTCCAAGACACCTAAGAATGGCTCTTATTTTTTCTAAATTGGAGGTCCCCTTGGGGTGCCTCAGCTAAATAGTTTGACTCTGGTGCCTTTGATGTGAAAAATCACCCCCTACCCCTTTGTCTTCATCGTGGCTGCTGGAGGGAAACCAGATTTGATGGTTTGGTGGCTGCATCCTTCACGTCTGATGAGAGAGGGAGAGCTGCTTGCCAGCAAGCATTCCTTTCTTACGATGGGTCAAAATGGTCAGCAAAGCTGGAGGAAAAATACTGCTCCCCAGAGAACGGAGTGGGGAAATATTGTTTTGATCCTTCGTTGACTTTTTCATCCACTACATTTTTTCCTGATATCTGATTCTCTGGCTGTGTCTGGTGATGGCTCCCAGGGGAGATGTTTGTTCACGGCATCTGCCTACCTTTCAAGCCAGACCGCCTTGGTGTTAGAACACAAGGAACCGTTTAGAGATGAAAAGGTTTGATGATGCTTCCAGGTAACTTGAGGAAGGTGGAGACGTCTCCTGAAGCCGATTCTCTAGGCACTGGCTTCCCGAAGTGCTGATGTCTGTCTGATGTGGGATAAACACCACTGTGTCCAGAGTGTGAAAACATAGCGCAGAGATTATCTGGTCATCTTACTTCCTTTAACAGACAGGGAAACTGAGGCCCAAGGAGAGGCCAGGGTCAACCAGATGTCTCAGTCAGAGTTGTTGATTGCAGAACAAGAGAAACTAAATCTGGGTAACTTAAGGCAAAGGCAATGCATGACCAAAGATAGGAGGTCACAGATCAGAGAAGCAGAAGGATGGACTTAGGAACCAGCTAGAGCCAGTGAAACACAGAGGAAATGGCAGTAGTAACCAGAGCAGGGGCTTTGAGGCAGCGAGGTCAGCCGGAGTCAGCCATTCAGCCTCTCCTTCCTTTTTCTCTTCTTTGCAATACTTGTGGTCAAGGTCCTGGACGAGCGCATCTGCCTGGTTAAGAAACCATGTTGGCCATACAGCACTGGAAAAATGAAAGACTCAGTCCCTTCATCTTTAGAGTAGGGGCCAGGGGGCAAGGATAATGACCAGAAATTACCCTCCATCAGGTGTACCCTCCCATCGCAGGTGTAATGGGAGGGTAATTCTCCAAGAGGAAACTGACATGCTATTCAGTCATATTAAATGAAGTGGCTGCTCTCTGAAAGGAGAAGTAGCCACTCCATCAGGGTTATGACCATCTCTTGATTCCCAATCCAGTGTTCCATCACACTGGGCTGTCCTCTTTGTGGGTCCCGAGATGATGGGAAGCATGGCTTGAAGAATCCGCCTTCCCCTTACATGTAGCATGACAACCCCCTCAGGCTTAAATTCACCACTCACAGGCTCTTCTGACTAGAAGCCCTTTGTTAACATTGATTTGGTCAAGTGCTTTGTCATCCCCACAGTGCGAAGCACTCATATATCTGAGGACTTGACTCTCAGATGCAGGTAGTTCTTTTTTGCTCATCTAGTTTCTATTAAGGGTGCTTTCAGGGCACTTAATAAAGGCTTTCCCGAAATTGGAAATGCCAAGTGGTGCAAAGACACTTAGTCGAGTTGAGAGGGGATGGTTTGGTGAGGAGGCTTGGCCTCATGCGTGTCTTTAGGACACTGAAGGGCCTCTGGAAACTAAAAGGAAGTTTGTAAGGGCAAGCCAGGCTACCCATTTGACTTCCTCGTTGAGCAAGGACAAACGGCAAATTCTGAATGAATTATCAAAGCTCTGCATTTTAACAGTCCACCTCCAGAAGTGAGTTTCCTTCTTGTCACCTTTTCTTCAGCTGACTTTGCCTTCCCAAATCAGTTTAACCAGTTGGATGTGCCTTTGGGGGATGTTACCAATAAGTGGTGCTAAGAAGAACAGAAGTTAGTTTGCAGTGTGGCCAGTTGATGCAAACAGCAATGCTCTCCATGGATCTTGTTGCTGGAAGGCTACGACAAAGGAACCTATATTCATTCGACTAATAAAGATTTATTCATCTCCTCTCGTGTTGCCAGACACTATTTTTGGTGTTGTGGTAGAGGGGACAATAGATAACAAGATGGAGAAAGGGTTTCATCTTAAGAAACTTACATCTCAATGGGGAAGATAGAAATTGAGCAAAGGAAAACCAAATAATACCTTCAATCTTGATAAATGCAATAATGACAGAGTGAAGTAAGTCAGAAAGAGAAAAACACATATCATATATTAATATATATATAACATATATATATAATCACATGAGATCTAGAAAAATGGCAGTGATGAACCTATGTGCGGGGCAGGAATAGAGACGCAGATGTAAAGAACAGACTTATGGACACAGCAGGGGAAGGAGAGGGTAGGGTGAGCTGAGAAGTAGCATGGACATACATACGCTGTGTGTGCATGCTAAGTCCTTTCCGCTGTGTCTGACTCTTTAGATGCGCCATGACCCTATGGATTCTAGCCAGCCAGGCTCCATACACGGGATTCTCCAGACAAGAATACTAGAGTGGATTGCCATGCCCTTCTCCAGGGGATCTTCCTGACCCAGGGGTTGAATCCACATCTCTTACATCTCCTGCATTGGCAGGCAGGTTCTTTACCACTAGCTCCACCTGGAAAGCCCACACCTCCATGTATAAAATAGATAGCCAGGGGGAAGTTGCTGTATAACACAGGGAGCCCAGCCTGGTGCTCTCTGGTCATCTAGAGGAGTGGGATGGGATGGGAGCTGGAGAGAGGTTCAAGAGGGAGGGGACATATGTATACTTGTGGCTGATTCACATTGTTGTATGGCATGACCAACACAATATTGTAAAGTAATTATCCTCCAAATTAAAAAAAAAAAATGATGACACTCTAGTCATGTGACTGTTTCCACAGGATGGGTTTTGGAAAATGTCTGTTTCAGTTACGCGTCCAAGTGTTTGAAGGTGTTGGTTAAGTGCCAAGAGGGAGGCATCCGTGCAAAGAGTAGTCAGGGAGAAGAGCAGAGACAAAGTGGGAATGAGCTTGGCATATTCGTGGAGCAGACAAGAGTCTCAGTGCAGCCGAAGCATAGTGATCAAGGGAGAGGAGGCAAAAGATGAGCTCAGAGGGAGAGGATGGGTCCAGGGAAAGGACTTCAGGTTCTGTTCCACCTGCAACAGGAAGCCAGGCAGGCTTTTAAGGACACACACAGCCTTAGGAGGTGTGTATGATAGAAAGACTCCCCCCTCTGACTCCTGGGAAGAGAACCGGTGGTGGAAAAAAAAAAAGAGAGTAGAATCTAGGCGCACAGGCAGCCACAATGGTCCAGGAAAAGTGAAAGCGAAAGTGAAGTCGGTCAGTCGTGTCCGACTCTTTGTGACCCCATGGACTGTAGCCTATCAGGCTCCTCCGTCCATGGGATTTTCCAGGCAAGAGTTCTGGAGTGGATTGCCATTTCCTTCAGGAGGTCACAGTGAACAGATGGAAGTGAATTGACTCAAGATGCATTCATTAATAAATTCATTTGTATTTTGCACCATTTTTTAGGCCGCACATATGAGTGATATCATGTGATATTTGTCTGTCTGTCTGACTTCACTTAGTATGATCATCTCCAGGTCCATCCAAGTTTTGCAAAACAGAAACAGACTCACAGACATAGAAAACACACTTACAGTTACCAAAGGGAAAAGGGTGAAGGGAGAGAGAAGTTAGGAAGCTGGGGTTACCATATACACACTACTGTATATAAAATAGATAATCAAGAACCTTCTGTATAGCACAGGAAACTCTATTTGATACTTTGTAATAACCTCTGTGGGAAAGAATCTGAAATGGCACTGGGCTTTGCTGGTAGCTCAGACGGTAAAGAATCCTCCTGCAAGGCAGGAGACCTGGATTGCTCCCTAGGTGGAGAAGATCCCCTGGAAGAGGGCACGGCAACCCACACCAGTATTCTTGCCTGGAGAATCCTCATGGACAGAGGATCCCGGTGGGCTACAGTCCATGGGTCACAAAGAGTCGGACGCGACTGAGAGACTAAGCACAGCACAGCACATATATATGCTACTAAGTCACTTCAGTCGTGTCTGACTCTGTGTGACCCCATAGACAGAAGCCCACCAGGCCCCCCTGTCCCTGGGATTCTCCAGGTAAGAACACTGGAGTGGGTTTCCATTTCCCTCTCCAATGCATGAAAGTGAAAAGTGAAAGTGAAGTTACTCTGTTGTATCCAACTCTTTGTGACCCCATGGACTGCAGCCTACCAGGCTTCTCTGTCCATGGGATTTTCCAGGCAAGAGTACTGGAGTGCATTGCCGTCACCTTCTCTGGCACATATATATATATACAACTAAATGACTTTGCTATACTCCTGAAACTAACACGACATTGTAAATCAGCTATACTCCAATATAAAATTTTAAAAATGATTTGGTGAAATAAATAAAATGGAAAAAAAAAGGAGAGAGGGATTTGAAGGCAGAGTCAACAGGATTGGTCAAAGGAGTGAGTAGAGGGAGGGAAAGTGGGAAAGAGAGAAATCAATCATTGTTTTGTTTGGTGGATTGAAGGTTAGGAGGGTTATGGTCCTGCTTACCACAGTGGAGAAGATCAATGATCCAAGGATGACAGTGTAGTAAATAAATAATAAAACCTATTTAAAGAACTAGAACTGTCAGTATCAACCCGCACCTTCCTCCTTTTAATCTATGTTCTAAGTGGCTGAAGAAGATGGCAAAGAGAAGCTACTTATGCTGTCACATTGCCCCTTCTCTCTCTAATCTCCCCCATCCACTCCATCGAAAGTACTAATGATTTCCTCTCTCCCTAACTTCCATCTCCTCCTTCCATGGTGCCTCTCAATCCAAGCCACCATGACTCTTCCCTTAGGTTATCTCTTCTCCCTCTCCCTGCCCCTCCCAGCCACTACGTTCTGCTGAAGTGCTACTGTTTGTGTGGGAGTCATGTTGGAAGTGGGCTTCCCCTGTGGCTCAGAGGTAATGCAGGAGCTGCAGGAGACGAGGGTTCAGTCTCTGGGTCAGGAAGATCCCCTAGAGGAGGGAATGGCAACCCACTTCTGTATTCTTGCCTGGAGAATCCCATGGACAGAGGAAGCTGGTGGGCTACGGTCCATAGGGTCGCACAGAGTCAGACACGACTGAAGCAACTTAGAATTTATGCACATGTTGGGAGTGTATGTCAGCTCTTTGCCTGTTTGATCTATTCCCTGCCCATCCTCCAAACTATTTGCCAGGATCCCTCACCAACTGAAGTATGGCTTGCTGCCCAGATGTTAGGGTATGTCTACAACCAGCTTCATTGCACTCCAACCAGGCTTCTTTTGATCCTCAAAACAGCTCCACCCACAGTGTCCCCTCTTCCTAAATTCCCTTGCCTCATTTCCTCTGACTTAACGCCCACTCAGAGTTCAGGTCTGAGCTCAAATGTGCCCGTTTTCGGGAAGCCCTCTCTGATCCTCTTGGTTGAGTTATGCCAGTGTCGGGAATCGCACTTGCTTGTCCTTGTATCCTAGTCCTCAACGCATCTTGCTGTCATTGCCCATCTCTGAGCCTACAGTAAAGCCAGTCTCAAGAGAAGAACCGTGGGCTTCTCACTCAGCATCACCACACAGGGGCAGTGCCAGGTCTTATAATAGGTGCCCATTAAACACCTGTTGGATGACCACTGACGCTGTGTTCCCAGTCGAGCTGAACAATCGGCAGATTCTACAGTGGATGTGAGGGTACCGTCTGCTGAGCTGCTGCTGTTGCTTGTGTGGGAGCCATGCTAGGAGTGTGTGCTGGCTGTTTGCCTATTTGGTCTCAGATCCCTTCCCTGCCCTTCCCTTGCTCTGTGATCCTCCAAACTATTTGCCAGGATCCTTCACCAACTGAATTATGGTGATCTTTAGCCACTGGGAGGCACCAGTGAGAGATCAAAATAGTCAGAAGAAAGAAGTCGGGATATTTTGCTGCCCTCCCTGCTTCCTTTTGTGTCTCAGGCAGTGGGTCCTTTGTCTCCTTGGCTCTTCTCCTGCTAGGCATTTCTTGACTTGGCTGCAGCTCTCCCCCAGTGACTTAGCTCCTGGGGTCACCAGTTTCTCCCTTTGGCCATTAACCTGGAAGGAGGAGCATCTTTTCCCATTGATAGTCTCTGACTGCCTTGCCATCTCCCACTTGACCTCTCTGACCCTCCAAAACCTTGATAACTAGAATTAAATCCCCTTTACAGAACTCCTGTCACAGGCTTGATTTTCTGACTACTGATCCCAGTGCAAAGAGCATCCAAAAAGTGATGCTTTCTGGAGTCTAGTGGGTGGAGCTTCCTGCAGCGCTGGGGAACCCGGGGCAGAGACGAGGGACCAGGATGCTGGAACCTGGCTCTGCATGTGTGTTTTGGATGGGATTGTGGTCTTGGTGCTTCTAAGTTTGGCACAAGAATAAGGTCTCTGTATTTGAAACTGTTTCCTTAAACAAAATATAAGAAGAATCTCTCTCTTTTTTTTCTTACCAATTTTATTAGGATGTAACTGACATGTGCCTGCTAAGTGGCTTCAGTCCGACTCTGTGCGACCCTGTAAACTGTAGCCTTCCAACCTCCTCTGTGCATGGGATTCTCCAGGCAAGAATACTGGAGTGGATTGCCATGCCCTTCTCCACAGCAGTGTAGAAGTTCAGGGTATACAACATGATAATTTGACTTGCATACATCATGAAACAATGCCCAGAATAGTTTTACTGAACATCCATCATCTTATATAGATACAACATTAAAGAAACAGAATGTATATATGTGTGTATATATATATATATATATATATCTTTTTGATGAGAACTCTTAGTATTGACTCTCTTAACTTTAATTTATAACATTCAGTAGTGTTAATTATATTTATCATGCTATACCTTACATCCTAATGTTAATTATCTTATAACCAGAAGGTTTTTTACTATATTTATTCAATTTCCTCCCTCAATCCCTGGCAGAATAATTCTACTTACTTCTGGCTTCACATGGGGATAACCTTGGAAGCTTTATTAGGGAAAAAAAATGATATCCAGGCACACCACAGACCATCTGAAGAGAAGTGAGAAAGGTGTTTTTGAAAAGCACTGGTGTTTTGGAAAAGCTCACCAAGTTATTCTGACATGCAGCTGGGGTTGAGGACATTATATAGAAGAGCAGAGACTGTGAGTATAAATTCTTTCAGAATGAGGATGATATGGACCCCAAAACCAAAGAGAAGTGGCAGAGTGAGAATCAGACTACCTTCTCAACTCAGCTGGAACCCCACCTGCTTAGAAGACGCCAGGGCAGCGGGATGCTACAGAGGGGAACGGGGACCAGAACAAAGCCGCTCCAAGAGATGTCACATCTGGCCAGTCTTCTCCCTGTGTCTTAAGCCAAATAAATGAGGAACTGATCAGAGGTTGTAGGAACACTTGCAGAGGTCTCTGAGCCACTGTGGACCACAGCACATTCACTTGTGTATCTCAAGCACCAGAGCACATGCCTGGCGCAAGAGGGGAGCTTGCTAAGTGCTTGACGGATGGATGAATGGACAGACAGGTTGGGTGGTGAGTGGAGCACGCTCCTATTTTCTATTTGGAAAATAAAACTTTCCTTTATCCCCTCTAGTCCTTTTAGTCTTGGCTGTTCATGCTGCCACAGAGACCCTCAGCTCATCAATTACAGACATTAACTGTAAATTATACTTTTGCATAGTTAATTCAGCCTCTTCATTATGTATTTAGTGGTGCTCAGCAGGCATAAAATTCAATAGCAAGCTTTGGAGTGGATCCAATTCCTGTCTTCTGTGGTATTTGGAAAAGGCGAAGTTTTAGTAGTGGACCTTGGAGCGTGTCTTTCCTGGAAGGGCTCCAATGGGCTCTGCTTTTTGCTTCTCTCTTGGAAGGAGTTCAACCCTTCTGGGAAGGCTGATAGCTTCAAAGGCTGCATCTCCCCTCCTCTTCAACTAAGTGGCGACCCTTCTCCCTTCTTGCGTCGAAATGAATTTTAACCTGACTAGTTGAAGGAAAGAAGAGTGTGAATCTCAGGGAACCTGGCTTGGGGAGCATCACTCATTCATTATTCATTCAACAAATATTTATTTGTTATCAGCTTCTCCTGAGGGTCAGCACCATGATGTATCACAAGGTTATCACAGCAGTGTCCTTGCTCTCGTGGAGTTCACAGTGGAGAAAGGGTAGAGGGGCAGATGGTGAGGGACCCAGTGCATGTAAATGTAGAAAGCATTGTGTGATGATGTAGATAAAGTGGCTGGCTGAGCCGTGGATAACAGGGTGAAGATAGTGATGAGTGAACCTCAATGATGTCTGGGGAGAAGCAGGTGCAAAGGCACTGAGGTAGAGGGGAGCTTGGTGGCTTTGAGTGGAATAAATTAGAGATAAAAATGGTAGAGAAAGAAATTGGTGCAATAATGAAGAGAGGCATTGCACAAGGCATCCCAGGATCTGGGAGACAAAAGCGTTGCTGATCCTAGGGCCAGGCTAGAATGGTCCCTCAAAAAACATTTAAACTCTGGGACTTCCCTGGTGGTCCAGCGGTTGGGAATCCACCTGCCAACAGAGGGGACATAGGTTTGAATCTCTGGTCTGGGCAGATCTGACATGCTACAGGGCATCTGAGTCCACATGCTGCAATCACTGAGCTGTCACTTTACAGTCTGTGCTCCACGAGGAAGTGAAGAGTAGCCCCCACTTGCTAAACTAGAGAAAGGTTGCATGCAGCAACAAAGACCCAGCAGAGCCAACATAAATTTAAAAAGCACTTGCTCCGCAATATTTAACTTCCACTAACAAATGTAGTCAGAGAAGGCAATGGCACCCCACTTCAGTACTCTTGCCTGGAAAATCCCATGGACAGAGGAGTCTGGTAGGCTGCAATCCATGGGGTCGCTAGGAGTTGGACATGACTGAGTGACTTCACTTTCACTTTTCCCTTTCATGCATGGGAGAAGGAAATGGCAATCCACTCCAGTATTCTTGCTGGAGAATCCCAGGGACAGAGGAGCCTGGTGGGCTGCCGTCTATGGGGTCGCACAGAGTTGGACACGACTGACATGACTTAGCAGCAGCAGCAACAAATGTAGTGGGTGTGTTTCCAACCTACAAATCCATTGTGCAAACTGTGTATATGTATGTGTGCATATATACACAACTCCATTTCTCTGTCAGTGCATCCAATGTCTGCCTTAGGCCCCCATTCTGCCTGGAGGCAGAAAACTTAATCTGGTTCATTTCGAGTCTACTAAGGCATTTCAGGTTTAAACTCAAATGATAGTCTTTCAAACTCTGCCCCATATTCTTCAAAATTGACCCGAGTGGGAAAGATGATGGCTTTGAACTGTGAAGGAAACTTAGGTCTTCAGATAATCTGGCTGATACGTTTCATCTACAGTAATGCTATCTGGTGCTGGGATGTGGTCATGGTTCAGTGCTGATGTTCATGAGGTTTCCATGTTTCTGCCTAGTCTCTGAGGGTGTTTTCCATGACATGTTTTTCTGCAAGATACTAACTTTAGTAACCTTGCCTGGAACCAGGTGAAAATTCCATTGCTTTCATGTACTTCTCAAACTTAGGAGGCTGGGAAGTGGGGTAGGCTCCTTCTCAGGCCCTCCCTGCCCCTGGCATCTTGAGATAATCCCATTTGACTTCTGCTGTACCCTGCTGGAAATGTACACGGGAGATGCTAGGGCCCCTTGGGAATCAAGGGAAAGACTTGTATCAGTCAGCACCATCATGTGTTATCCATTGCTGTGTAAGAAACAGTTCCAAATTTACCATCTTGAAACATCTATTATTTCTTAGTAAATGGGATTTTCTGGGCAATTCCTCTGTTGGCTTTTCCTAGGCACTTTTATGGAGCTATATTTATCTGATACAGTAGTTTGGGGGTGGGATAACTGGACATTTGTCTCTCCACATGATCTTGCATCTGAGCATCCTTGTGGCCTGATTGGACCCAAGGGATGGACTCAGTGTGTTCCCTGTAGAGTAAGGACCACCATGCAGCACCAGCAAGCCAACCAGGTGCTAAAGAGCCCTAAGAGTCTGCTGGGCAGTATGTAGGCCCAGGGTTATTCCACCTGCATCTCTGAGGCCCTCTTGGCACCTATTCTTCCTAAGGGCCTCCCAGGTGGTGCTAGTAGTAAAGAGCCCACCTGCCAAAGCAAGAGACTCAAGAGACGCGAGTTTGATCCCTGGGTCAGGAATATCCCCAGGAGGAGGGCATGGCAGCCCACTCCAGTATTCTTTCCTGGAGAATCCCATGGACAGAGGAGCTGGGCAGGCTACAGTCTACAGGGTTACAAAGACTCAGAAACAACTTAAGAGCCTGCTGCACAGTGTGTAACTCCAGGGTTCTTTTACCTGCATTTCTGAGGCTCTCTTAGCAGCTGCACTCCCGAAAATGTAACCTAAATTTAGCTAAAATTTAAGCAGCTTGAGAAATAATATTTTACACATTCCTCATATCTTGGGTCCATGTAAGCCTCAGGTTCCACAGCAAGGAAAATAGTAGCCAGCAGGAGTGTGTGACCACAACTGGACCCTCAACTGTGTGGCCAAGGGCTCCCTGAAACCCTTGTGGGAGACTTCCTCACAGTTGGTGTCTAGAAGAACTAGAACCTTCCATGCTCTTTCTCTCCACCTAGCAAGGGCACCACTTGGTCCATGCTTTTGTTCAGCATACCTATGATCCATCTCACCAACTCATTTCTTTTCTTTAATTTTTTAAAGATTTTTTTAAATGCAGATCATTTTTGACGTCTTTATTGAATTTGTTGCAAATTTGTTGAATTTGTTCTGTTCTATGTTTGGGATTTTGGGCCAAGAAGCATATAGGATCTTAGCTCCCAGACCAGGGATTGAATGCACACCCCTTGCATTGGAAGGTGAAATCTTAACCACTTATCTGCTAGGGAAGTCCACATTTCTCTTAGTAATCACGTTAGAGACATTACTCATGTCTTGAGGGTCAGTGTGAGGCTCATATCCAGAACTTTGATTCCAAAAAACATGTGTTCATGCTACCCACCATACTGAAGAGAGAAAATCAAGTGACAGGATCTAGCCTAGTCAGATTCAAGGGCACAGCAGGATCCATACTGGCTGCCTGGAAAAGATGCTTAGCCCAGGACCCAGGGACCTCAGAGAAGGTCTCATCTTTGCCCATCTGCTGTGTTCAGCAAATCCCAGGACACATGGCCTTAGGAGGACAAAGATATAGAAGTCCAGTGAGGTTACTGAACAGGAGAAATACTGTTGCTGTAACAAGAGCTACCATTTGGTGGATAGTTGCTATTGTATGTATTCAGCTCTACACATGTTCTATCTTTTATACCTGCAACAGCCTCATAAGGATGGCTTAAGACAGATCAAGAAACCAATTTTCCTACCAGTAAAGTTAGGGATTCTTCAACTTTGCTGCATATTAGAATCACCTGGGGGCTTCCCTGGTGGCTCAGCAGTAAAGAATCCACCTGCAATGCAGGAGGCTGGGGAGACACGGGTTCAATCTCTGGATTTGGAAGATACCTTGGAGGAGGAAATGGAAACCCACTCCAGTATTCTTGCTGCAAAATCCCGTGGACAGAGGAACCTGTCCACAGAGTCACAAAGAGTCGGACATGACTCAGCATGCATGCACTGACTGAGAATCACCTGGGAGGTTCTTAAGAATCCCAGTTCCCAGGTTCCATTGCAGGCCAGTGAAAGACAATCCTTGGTGTGGGACCCAGACCTTAGAATTTGTTAAAGCCCCTTCACCAAATAATAACAGATTATCATCAAAGTTGAGAACTAGTGGGTTTGTTAGTTCCCATATGGGTTCATTAATGCCCCATGTCACACCCATACTAAAGAGCAGAGTCAGAGTTCACACCCAAGTGTGTCTTATTTCAGAGTCCATTGCTGGAACACCTGTCCAATACAATTGCTATGTAGACACTAGGAAGCAAAAAAATAATATTAATTATAATCATTTAGGAGCAAAATACTTGGTGATCACAGAGAGAGAGAGCCCTTTTGGTGGAGCAGTAATGTTCAACCTTGCCACACATTAAAATCGCCTGAGCTCTAAAAATACTACCATCTGAATGACATCTCTTGAAATTCTAATTCCACTGGTGCAGGGTAGACCTGGGTATCGTTATTATTTTTGAGTCTCCCCGGATGATCATAACATTCAGCAAAGGTTGAGAGCCCTCGTTTTATAGAAAGGGAAGGCTCAGGTTACCTCCTTAAGGGTTGCAATTCTCCTCTGAAGCAATGTCATTGCCTCAGTATGATTTGTAGTAAAGTGTTCTCTTCCCTCATCCTTCCACATTTACCTGCGCCTATAAATTTTTAAGCTGTGGGGACTGGGATAGAGAAAAGGGAAAAGAATTTAAGTCTGAGCTCAGTCTAATCCAAAGGTGTCTAGAAACAGGGCAACCTTCAACAGATTTTCCCCTGCCTCTGCCCTTCATCATTATCCTGCATTCTGATTTCTGCCTTGTATGCTAATTGCAGGGAAAAGGAATGGAAGAGATGACTCTCTCAATAACAGATCAAATCCTTTCTCACTGTCCTGACATATTGGATTAGGGCATGTTATCTCAGCTCAGCCAATCAGATATCCCCACTCAGCACTTTGAATGTGGGATTAGTGATGCAAAGCACCAAGGACAGTAGAAAATCCGTTTTGGTGTCAGCAGTGGTGTCCCATCTAGAGATGGTTTTGTCCAAGTTTCTCATTATCTTGTAACTTTCCTTTTCTCCTACCTATTCTCCATGTGTTTTTCTCCACACTTCCTAGTAATTTTGAGACATGTGTTAAGTTCCCTTTTCTTTGTCAGTCAGCCCAAGGTGTTTTCTGTTACTTGCAACTTGCAGCCAAACTAATATACTTCAGCACTGTGGAGAGCTCCCAGAGATTATCAGGGCATTCATGTGGATGGTGGGGTCAATGGCACTACCTAATAAAGCCTTTCCCAGAGGGGATGTATGTGTCCTTTGCCTTCATGAAATACACATGAAGTAAAATGAATAAAACAAAGCCTGAGCCAAATTATTCTGCTCTCTAGGAGCTGCTTCCTATAGTAAGGTTGATTTCTTCATTTTGTTAGTCTCATTTCTTTCTGCAGTCATTAAGCTGTCAAGATTGGCTGATGCCTTTAAAGCTGAAATTCCTTACACCCTATAGTAGGGAAGTAAAGTCCTTTTGGCTTCTTAAGATACACCAAGACTTCATTTTCTTACAAGACAGAGTTCAATAACTAAGAGGTTTGGTAAATTGGGTTTCCAGTAGTCCAAACTTTATTGTGACTGTTGGGGGAATTTATTTGTTTTTTAGTAAGAGCTTTTTTTTTCGCGAATTTTGAAAATTTCTTTCGAGAGTTACTATTGTAAATCTACACTATTGATTTTGCAAGTGGTCGTTCTTGGTCGCTCTCTGGAGTCAGTTAAATGTTTAAATTCCTCTCTTTATTATTCCAACGATATAATAAGCCCCATATAGGCTGGCATGAAGGGTTCTTGGTTCCTCCAAGGCAAAAGCTTAACAAAGATTTCGGTTGGCTCAGAGAGAGGAGGAAAGCACAGCCACAGACAGAATTGCAGACAGATTTCTTTTCTTGGCCCAATCTGCTAGCAGAATGGATCGTATCATGGCATCATGTCTGACAGGAACAGCCACTGAGTAAATGCACTGTATACAAATCTGAAGAGATTCCAGTTCATGATGAATGGCAGAGAATCAGCATCGATAGTCTGACTTGTTCTCAGGGCACTTCTAGACCAGCCCTTTAGGGGCATGGTTTTTTTTGTTTTGCTTTTTGGCTCTGCTGGGTCTTTTTTGCAGCACACAGGCTCTAGAGTTCTTGGACTCAGTAATTATGGTATGTAGGCCGCTCTGGTTGTGGCGCCTGGGCTGAATTGCCCCCACAGCATGTGAGGTCTTAATTCCTGAAGCAGTGATTGAACCTGTGTCCTCTGCACTGGAAGGCAGATTCTTAACCCCTAGAGCACCAGGGAAGTTCTTAAAGAGGTATGTTTTAAAGGTGGCTTTAGACCAACTCTAAAGTCACAGAGAAGGAATATACTGTCAAATCCTGCTAAAACAGGAAGAACTCACATTTACTGATGTTTTGTAGTGTTAAGTTCTGTTCTAAGTGCCTGAGACATATTTTCTCATTTGTTTAATCTTCATATAAACTCCATTGAAGGGAAAGGATTTGAGTTCCCACTTGCCAAGTATGGGAAAGAGGGTAGAGTTGCCCAGAGTAACCCGGCCAGTAATGGGTAATGCCAGTAACAGATGACCTTTTGACCTTAAGCTCAGAAAGTCCATTTGGAAGGTGACAGCATATGGGTCATGACACTGCCTATGTTCCCCTGAAAGAGTCATGGGTCATCTTCTACGGGTTCTACTCTCTACATCTCTATGAGAGTAGAACCCATAGAGTCACAGATTCCATTCTCTCCTTCCCTTTCCCACTTCCTTCCTGTTTTCATTCTTCAATAAAATACTTCTTGGGACTTCCCTGGTGGTCCAGTGGTTAATAGTCCACCTTCTAGAGCAGGGGACGTGGGTTCCATCCTTGGCTAGGGAATTAAGATCCCACATGCCGTGAAGCAGCTAAGCTGTCTTGCTTCAACTACTGATCCCGTGGGCCACAATTAGACAGACAGCTATAAGCCGCTATGAAAGAGCCCACGTGCTGAAACTAAGACCCAATGCTGTCAAAAATTAAAATAAAAATAAATAAATAGTTTTTAAAATAAACCATTCCTTGGATGCCCAATATTTACATGTATCACTGAATGTGCTTTAGCTGTAGTGGTTGCGATATGGAGGAGAGGAGTGTCTTAAGGACCAATTTCAGCCCCCAAGCCAGCATTGTCATATCCCCTGGGTATACACTAAGGGTCCCATGGACCACAGTTTGGAAATCACCACACTGCATCGTATTTAGGTCAGGGGTCTTCCACCTCAAAGACAGAGATAAGTTAAAGGCACATGGCCGACTCTCCAGCATTATTCTCAGTGTAAGCGTTCCTTTGGGGCCACAATAGGATCTTTAGACAACTGGATTTTGGCCACATGCAGTACTCAAAAAGTGAATTTTATTGAATAGTTGTCAAATAACCAACAGCTGTGTCCCCCAGCAAGCACAGCCAGTGGCCAGCTCTTCTGCAGATAAGGAGATACCAAGGATGAGTGTTCTTGCTAAGGAGGCAAGGTGAAAACCCCTGAAATGAGAGATGTCTTTAGCCCAGTGAAAGGAGAGGCTGGCCAGAGTGTGTGGGAAGGATGTCTATAAGTTGAGCACACCCAGATTCCTGCAGGCCTTACCTGCTGAACCAAAAACACCGAGAGGTCTCCAAGCTTGGAAACACTCCAGGTTCCAGACACGTCTCACTCATTTTCCAAGGCAAATAATTCACCCTTTAAAAAAAAAATTTTTATTTGTCTGCGCAGTCTTAGCTGTGGCACTCAAGATCTTCAGGCTTCCTTTTGGCGTGTGGGATCTCCAGCTGTGGCATGCAAAGTCTTAGCTGCAGCATGCAGGATCTATCTAGTCTTCTGACTAGGAATCTAAGCCGGGCCTCCTGCACTGGGAGCTCAGAGTCTTAGCCACTGGACCACCAGGGAAGTCCCAGGAATCACTCTTGATGTTGTACAGACCATGACTTGAGATTCCAGACACTGGGTTTGTTTGCCCTCCCAAAGGGATAGCCAGCATCTCAGAAACTGCTATCCTCCGGTCCCCTCCTCCAGCCCAGGGTACTGGAAGGGAGATTCAGGAGTCCCGCCAGGTGCTTTGGTTGGCACAACAACCTTGCTGTTGACCTCTCATCCCAGCCACTGAGCAGGGCTAAGGGTAACAGAGTGAGGAACAAACTTTCTGGCTGATGAGCAAGCCGTGAAGATTGAGTACATGCATTCTTAACTGACGATCAGCCCCAGCAAAGGCGAGGGTTCTCCACCACTCTCCACAGTGGTCGAGGGTTCTCCACCACTCTCCACAATGGTACCAGCACACGCCTGAGATACAGTGTTACCATCTTTGGTGTTTCTTTCTTGATGTACCATGGAAAACCCCCCTCAATTCACCCGAAAGCACAAGGCATGCCCAGTAGCTGCCAGCTGAGAAAAAGCTGTTGGCCCACCACTTACAACAATATTCAGCCCAGAGGCAAAGAGCACGGGGGTCCCTCAGCAACAATATTCAGCCCAGAGGCAAAGAGCACGGGGGTCCCTCAGCCTGGCTTCAGAGCTTTCCAGGTAACTCAGTGGTAAAGAATCCACTTGCCAGTACAGGAAACCTGGGTTCCATCCCAGGGTAAGGAAGACCCCCTGGAGAAAGAAGTGGCTACCCACTTCAGTATTCTTGCCTGGGAAATCCCATGGACAGAGGAGCCTGGTGGGCTATAGTCCATGGAGTCACAAAAAAGTCAGAAAACTCTCCCTGGCTTGCCCTACAAACCCAGCTATCTGCCTGGTATACCCTTCTTTCTTGTTTCCACCAATATTGATTCTTTGGATTCAGTAGCTCCAGAAAACCTCTCCCATTTTCCCATCTCTAACCTCTTAAAACAAGGGCTGGCAATCTTTTCCAGTAAAGGTCCAGATAATGAATGCTTTAGGCTCCTAAGGATATATACTACCTGACATAATTTCTCAATCGTGTGCTCATAATACAAAAACAACCAGAAACAAAACACAAACAAGTAGGCAGGGCTGTAATTCCAAAGAAACCATTTACAAAAAAACAGGCAGCAGGCTGGATTTGGCCAACAGACCACAGTTTGCCCATCTCTGCCCAGGAGAAACCTCCTGGTGTCCTGTAATTCCATACTCAACTCCCCAACTGAATTAGAGGAGAATGTTGTTGAGAGCACAGAGCTGGGAATTGGAAGACGTGATTCTCGCTCAGTCTTGCTCTAATTCATGTACGACTCTTTGCAACCTCATGGACTGTAGCATGCCAGGCTCCTCTATCTGCCATTATCTCCCAGAGTTTGCTCAGATTCATGTAGGTGGCTCAGTGGTAAAGAATCCTCCTGCAAATGCAGGAAACATGGGTTTGATCTCTGGATCAGGAAGAACTCCTGGAGAAGGAAATGGCAACCCATTCCAATACTGTTGCCTGGGAAATCCCATGGACAGAGTAAACTTTTGACTAAACGGCCAGATAATGAATGTTTTAGGCTTTAGTCTGGTGGGCTATAGTCCATTGGGTCACAAAAGGGTCAGACACAGTGACTAAAACAAAAACAACAGCAATGGAAACCAGGTAATGGGTCTAAAATAGTTAAATCTATGGGAGATTCTACATTCAGCTTTTTCTGCCTCTAACTAGCTGTGTGGTTGTGCATGAGCAATTTATGCTACTTGGGCCTTCATTTTGTCATGTGAAAAATAAGATCTTTGTACTGTCGGCCATTTCCAAAGCATCAGAATTGCTGGGACAAGCTTGCTAAAAATACATATGAAAGAAAAAAGTGAAAGTGTTAGTCCCTTAGTTGTGTCCAACTCTTTGCAACCCCATGGACTGTAGACTGCCAGGTTCCTCTGTCCATGGAAATTCCCAGGCAAGAGTACTGGAGTGAGTAACCATTCCCTTCTCCAGAAGATCTTCCTGACTCAGGGCTTGAACTCTGGTCTCCTGCACTGCAGGTAAATTCTGAACCACCAGGGAAGCCGTGTCAAGTCCCCGGTGCTATGCCTGAAAAGCATTTTCTTTGTCCTTATATTGTAGTTATAATTGAGAGGGAGTGAGCCAAGGGATTGAAAGGTTTTGCCACTGAACAAAGTCAACTTAAAGCTCTTTTCCTTTGCTCTCTTCCAGAAGCAGCAGTTTATTCAGTGAGGTTGTGCAGATGAACTTTGAAATCGCCAGCTTCAGCAGCCTCTCGGGGAGCCAGCCCATCACCTGGCAAGTGGAATACCCACGGAGGGGGACCACGGACATCGCAGTGTCAGAGATCTTCATCAGCCAGAAGGACCTGGTTGGCATCGTGCCCTTGGCCATGGTAAGACTTTTGTGAGCATGGATGCACCTGCATTCAGCTGTCTGATTGCACCTTGGTGTCCCTCTTAGCTTCCCCAGGATGTTGGCTGCTATTGTTTTATGGGATGTTTGCATTCAACATTTTCCATCTTCCTACCTGCTTGGAAGTTGCTACTTTTCATTAATCAGCCTTTCTCAACTTCAGCTAATTTTATACTGGGTTTATGACATTTGCCATTTCCCTATGCCAGATGTATAGTATTTACTTACTTTTTCTTCTCGAAGTCTACACCAGTTCTTTTTATTTCTGTTCCCCTTTCATAAGGAAGCTTTAAGCCACTACTTTATTAGGATGAATGTGGTTTGCTGCTGCTATAAACCACCCCCAAATCTTAGGTTCCTCATGAAACCTAGGCTGTTCTTGCTTATACCACATGGCTTAGATGATAGGGGGCTCTGTTCCAGTCACTCCCTCTGGGATCTAGGCTGATGGATATGTCATCATCTTGCAGCTAAAACAGCAGAAACAACACGGCCTTCTTGGAGGCAAAGACAGAGAAACAGTCCAAGTCACATGCAAGCTCTTTTAAGCAATGCCAACAAATTACAAGTGACACTTTCACACACGTCCTTGGACAGAAGGAGTCCCCATGGCCCCATCGGATTTCAAGAGGGCTGGGAAACATAGATGCAGAGGAAAAGTTAAATGACTACCCTGGTCTCTGTCTCACTGCACAAGAAATCAACATATAATTGACACAAATAGAACACCGCACAAATACAGTACATTCAAACCTCTGTTGCCAACTTCCCTGTACAGCTGGAAATGAGGAAGGGAGAGAGAGAAGGGTAAGGGGCTAGAAGGATCACTCACTCACATCTGCCAAGCCCTGAAACTATTCTCAAGAGCCATTCCTAGGCTTGTACACAAGTGTTAAGACCCCCTTCTAGGACATGTAAAGAGGATGGCATTTCAAAGGCATGGGGAAAGTGTTCTGAAGTGTAGCTCCAACTGTTTTTGCCAGAATTCACTTTCACAGACATGGAGCCTGTGTGGATGTTCAAAACCTAATTTCTGCTCAGCTTTGGTGGTTCAGCCAGTAAAGAATCTGCCTGCCATGTGTGAGACCCTTGACCTGTCCCTGGGTTGAGAAGATCACCTGGAGAAGTAAATGGCAATCCACTCCAGTATTCTTGCCTGGAGAATTCACGGCCAGAGGAGCCTGACAGGCTACAGTCCATGTGGTTTCAAAGAATCAGACACAACTGAGTGAATAATTGCATTAGAAATTGGAATGAGCAGGCTTTATTGACACCAGGTTAAGAAATATATCAATTAGAATTCTTTGAGTTACATGTGACAGAAAATCCAACTCAAATTGGCTTAGGCATGTTGAGTTCACCAGCTCAGGTAACTTAAAAAGTCTAGAAAAGTGTTTCTCAGATGTTAACATGCATATAGGTCAACTGACAATTCTGTTCAGATGCAAATTCTTGTTTAGGAGGTCTGGGTTGGGTGTTTTGTTAAAGCTCCTAAGTTATGCCAGTGCTTCTGGTCAGTGGAGCATAGGTTGAGTATCAAGTATGGAGTGTGTGTGTGCAAATGATGTCATCATGGAAGGTGGCTCCTTGTCCCCTCTAAGCTCTGTGCTCTTCTTGGCTAGAATGAGTGTCCAAGAGACTCTGTCCCTAAGGTGGCCCCTGGTAGTGACAGGCTGATATATTCACAGTATCATATCCATCAGGAAACCAGTCAAGCAAATTCTTAGGACTGCGCTGATTGGAACTGATTGGCTGGCTTGGGTCATGTATCCAACCTGAGAAGCCAATCATGGAAGCCAAACAGAATGTGATGCTCTATGCCTTCCCCTGGAGCATGTTTGGGATCAGACTAAAAGCTGGTAGGCATGGGGCATGATGGGAAAATCTGATTCCACTGAAAGGAGGAATGGATGCTAGTCAGACATAGCAACAGACATATCCATAGGAAGTATTCTCTACCATAGACTTCTCCTGACTTTTCATGTCCTAGAAAAGGCCTCAACAATCTATAGCCCATGGGCTAAATTCAACTTCTGCCTGTTTTTGTGCATCATGCAAGCTAGGAATTTCTTTTTTCATTTTCAAATAGATACATTCTAAATGGTTATATAAGTAGTTTGTTAATATACTCAGTTCTGCCTCTTGGCTCACAAATCCTAAAATGTTTTCTATCTAGCCCTTTAGAGAGATTGCAGCCCTATGTTAACATAAATTATAGCCTACAAGTGCCTAGTTTTTAACCCTATTTCAAAAAGATAAGACACCCAGATACTGTGAAAAGTAAAGTCATTAATAGGATATGAGATATTATTTTGGCCACAAGAAACCACTCTTTGAAGCAAGGTATTACTATTGTTGTTATTGTGATTTTGTAATACCTTTAAGGTAAAGTGAAATGATGATTTACACACCCAGAATCCTATCATTTGCAAATAACTATAAAAGAATTCAAACTGTCTGCATCCAAGTGACCACAGAGTGGCTAACCATACAATGGAGTAGAGTTCAGAGTTCTGATGGCTAGATTTGAACTCATGTGATGTCATTATTTTTCTTCCCCCTAGAATGTACAATTTAACCTCAACTCTGCAAAGAGATGTGGACAATTAGGAACTGTTTAACCTCTGAGCCACCAGGGAAGCCCCCCTGTATTAGCAAGTAGAGTATAAAAGCATCAGTTTGGAGTAATTTCTATTCTCTTATTTTCTGTGTTTTCAAAGTTTATGCTAGAATGAGCTTTAGTACATTAATAGGCAACTGAAATAGAAATTTTTACTTAGAAGGAAGTAGCAAATTAAACTGCAGCTTGACTGAAGATGAGACATTTAAAAAAAAACTGAATAAGAGGCAAATCTTTAGGTCATCTTTAGCAGCCAGTGAGGTCTTTTAAAGAAATGAATTTCCCCAATTGTTGCTTATTTTAAAGTAAAGCAAACTGCAGAAAGGCAAAACAGATAATTACCAAATCGGAAATGGACCTCTTTGGGGAAGTTCTCTTAATATCAAGCCTTCTCAAGCCTCTTCCTAAATCCAGAAAAAAAGCCATGAGCCCACTGATGAGAGTTTCAGTGACCTTCTGTCTCACTTAGCAACAGCTTCTAACTCCCCGTGAATAAACGAGATAGAAGGAGCAGAGGACAGGGCCCTCAACTCTCTAGCAGACTGATCCTTCCGGAAAGGAGCCCCCTGAATCACACTGCCCACTCCTCACGCACCCTAAGTCGAGAACTTAGTCCTGCAAAGCCTTCTTTTGTCCACCCCGCTGTCACTTACTTACTCAGCGATGTGATCCTCTCTTTCTGCAGTGGCAGGAAAGCTTCTGGGTCCAGTTCCATGGGCTTTGAGCATCTCCCACCCCTCCAGTTCCCCCTGGCCAAAGCACTAACATCAGCTGGGGCAGGAGAAGGGGAGGGGTCTGGCTGCAGAGACCAGGACCGAAGGCTGTCCAGGATAGCCTGGAGCCAGCACAGACTGGGAGCTGGAGCCATAACTTTAGTTCTTGGGCTTCTGTTCTTTGATGTAAGAAAAAAGTACTCACATGTCTAGTTGAGACCCTGTGAGCAGAGGCCAGGCGCAGACCTCCGTGTGGCAGTTTCTGCAAATTGGCAACACAGATGTGGAGATGCCGGTCTCTTGTCAGGATAAAGAGATGCAGAATCCACTTGACCCCACCCTGAGCTCTTACGACGTGCGGACACCGTGGGTGTTCATTGTAGTCCATCCTGAGGAGTCAGCAGTAAACAGACAGGTCTTTCACTCGGAGGACTGACACTCGTGGGGGTAGTGGGGTGAGAGGGCCAACAGACAGCAAATAAGAAGCTATTTCTTAAGCGCTGAGACCAGTCATAAGAAGATGAATGGCGATATATGAAGATGCATGAAGACAAATAAGGCCGGATAAGGGGATGGCGTGTAACCATTTCCCAGTTCTGTTCACATCTCAAAGTTTCTCCCTGCAGTTGATTTAAAAATATAAAGCCAGGGGAGTTTCCCAGCGGTCCGGTGGTTAGGGCTTGGCGCTTTCACTGCCTGGACCCAGGTTCAATCCCCAGTCGGGAAACTAAAATCCCACAAGCTGTATGGTGCAGCCAAAAAACAAGTAAATAAGTAAATTTTACAAACATATAAAGCTAAATTTTATGCCAGCAAGAACAGGAGCCCCTCATTTTGGCAGGTGTCAGAAGAGGCCCTTTGTTCCAGGACCCAAGTGACTTTATTCTGGATTGACTTTCCGGGAAGTGGCAAGATTTACTGAGAATTTTTAAGAATTTCAAATGATTATCATTTTCTACCTTTGCAAACTTAGGATGAAATATTCCCTGACCCCTGATATATGGTGAGAACTTGGGGTTTTTTTTCTTCCATCAAGCTTTCAAAATTCCTGGATTGTGCCCATATCTCTCTGCATAAAATCAAATTTAAAATAAAGTGGCTATCACTTGGGCTGTTTAAAGGAGAAATTGCTACTTGTTCTCAGGCCTCCAATGTGATGATCTTAATCCTCACCTCTCCAGGGTGTCATGGAGATTCATTAAGGTTTGAGAGATGCTTGGAGCTTCAGGGCAGAAAGTGCAGCAGGAAAGGATTGTGGGGAAAGAGATAGCAAGGTCTGCCTCCCTCTTCTGCCCTGCTCTGCCCTGCTCTGGACCCTGGGTGCTGACCCATGTGGACCACAGCCCTAGCCTCCCTTGCCCTCTGGCTTCTGGTGAGGTTTTTAGCTAGTGGGAGGTGTTGATGCCCTAACCCCTTCCACCCCAACCTGCTCTGTGTCTATGAATATCATCTTATTTGGAAGTAGCATCTCTGCACCTGTGATTAAGCTAAAATGAAGTCCAAGGGAATTTCCTGGTGGTCCAGTGGTTAGGACTCGTTGCTTTTCACTTCAGGGTCCCAGGTTCGATCCCTGGTCAGAGAACAAAGATCCTTTGAAGCCATGTGGTATGGCCAAAAAAAAATTTGTTCTTCATTTGAAAAGTGAGGTCCAAAATCCAATGACTGACGTCCTTACAAGGAGAGCTAGATTTGGACATCTGGAGGAGACCACGGGGAGGAAGGCCATTTGAGGAAGGTGACAGAGCTCAGAGGGAGGCATGTACAAACCAAGGAAAGCAAAAACTGCCAGCAGCCTGCAGAGTCTAGAACAGATGCAAGGAAGGTTCTCTCCTAGTGCCTTCAGAGGGGGGCTCAGAAGGAGGCTTCAGACACCTTGATTTTGCACTTCCGGACTGCAGAATCCCAGGAGAATTTCTGTGATTCAAGCCACCCAGTGTGTGGTACTTTGTTACAGTAGCTCTGGAACACTAACGCAGCATTGTCCCTTCCCCTCTTGCTCTATCCCTAATCCCTCCCTTCCCTCTGCCTGCACATCTACCAGGGCCGTGGTCCTCTCTGCATACAGCTCTGTCCTGTTTGATTCTCCTCTCTCTGGGTACCAGTAACTGGGCTGCTTACCCCGGCTCCCAGCTGGGATGGGCATCTGGGTGTTCCACCATCCCTGGATGTTTCCTTTGATCCTGCCCACAGCTCTGTCATCACACGCTCTCCAGTTCTACTCCATTGGGTGGACCATCTGTTTTCAGCCAGGATGCTGAGGGATACTGAAGGTTAGGGTTAAGGATACATGCTCTAGACTCTCCTTCCCAGAGGATACCCAGCGATTATCCTCAGTCTGTGAGGGAGCGATTAAGGTATCTCACTGGGGAATCTGAACTCCATGGTTGGACTTCTCCACCCAGTGGCATCACATGGCTACTTCTCTGCATCCTTTTCCGTTGCTAAATTCAGAGAACCGGACATGGGGAATGGAATGTGCATTCGCTAGCCTGTGGCTTTGCAGAAATGCTCTTGGTCCCCCTTGTCAATCCACAAGTGATGGATGACTTAACTGTGCTCTGAGGTCTGTGGGGGAAGCGTGTTAGCAATATCCTGTGTTGGCAAAAGGCAAAGGCAGGTATTCACTCCAGAGAACCGAGGGACATCTCCTTTGATGGGGATGGGAGAATATTATTTTTAAAAAGACAATGAAAAAATAATGTGTTCTTATTTTCCTGAACACCTTGATCTCCACGCTCCTTCTCCAACTTGAAGATTTTACATTTCTAATTCCCTCGGAGTATTTTAAGGACGGCTTTGATGCTCTTGGCAATTGAAAAATGTTTGCTCAGTTGAAAAATAACTATATGAGCAGAAGAAGTGTTTCCTTGTCACAGCTGGAGATTTACTTTGGAATTCAATTTTAAAGTATCCCTCCTTCCAAGTCACCGGTGCAGATTTGTGTTAAAAAGCTGATCTATGACTCATCTGAAGCTGTTTTGACAATGGTTTCAAAGTTGCTGATTAATTATCCAATACATGGTACCTTATTCACTGCCTGTCACAAAGAAAATGCTCCAAAAATGTGATTATGATTGCCATTCATATTTTCATCATCATTATCTGATCTTGGGTTTCCCCATCAGTAAAAGCAAGGGATGGGAATGAACAATCAATCTAGTCTCTTCCAAGTTTATACTTTGCCTCATTTTACTTACATTATGCATATAGAAAGTAAAAGTCGTGCTCTAATTTTAAAGATTACATAACTTCACTGGGGATGAGAGATAGAGATGGAGAGAAAAGTGATGCTGACCTAGGAAAATTAGTTGGAGGGACTCACAGGCCAGCACTGTCTTCTTCCTTACCCTGAATGTCAGTCAGATCCCATGTACCATAAGAGCAGAGCCCCGAAGAGAAAATCAGAGCTCAGTGCAACTAGCTGCCAGACCATAGCACACCAACTTCTCCTTTTTACTACATCCATCTACCACTGGGTCTATCGTTGACTTAATATTTCCTCTCAGCAGAGAACAATCTAGGAATTGAGAGTCAACTATGTTGGCCTAAGTCCCAGCTTTTCCTTTGAATGACTGTGTGACCTTGGACAAATGCAAATGATATTATTTTGTTCTTTTTCCTGACTGAGTAATATTCAATTGTATACCTGAACCACATCTTTACCTATTCATCTGTCGATGGAATTTAGGTTGTTTCCATGTCCTGGCTATTGTGATAAGTGCTACAGTGGGCACTGGGGTGCATGTATCTTTTCAAATTATAAAGATTTTATTCTGAGAAGGATTCTTAGGCTTCACCAGCCAGTGAGAGATGCCCATGACACAGAGTTGGCTAAGAGCTACTGCCGCTGAGAATTAAACCTTCATCCCAACTTCTCCATCACCCCCACCTACAGAGAGAAGGATGCACCACCATCTCCTTGTTAAGTACCTACTGTGTGCCAGGCATGGTTTTATTTTTTATTTTTAGAGAGATTTATTTATTTGGCTGCACCAGGTCTTAATTAAGGCATTCCAGATCTTTTAGTTATGGCCTGTGGGATCTAGTTCCTGACCAGGGCTGGAACCTGGGCCCCCTGCGTTGGGAGCGTAGAGTTAGCCACTGGACCACCAGGAAAATCCCCAGGCTTTAGATGCTGCTGGGCACGTCCCCACTCAGCACTTTTGCCCTTGCTGAGCCCTCGATCCTCTGCTGAAAGGCTCCTTCATCCCGGCATGCCTGGTTCCTGCAGACTCAGCCCCGACTTCATCCCAAGAGGGTGCCCCTCCCCACATAACATCAAGGGCTGCCCCCTGACACCTCATACTGTCATGTTCCCATATCTTAGTCTCCTCATATCTGATGGAATTCCTCTTTGATCATCCCAACACTGTCTTTCTTACATTTTGTTTCTGTATTCATCATAACATAAACCCTGCCTCTACCAGCACCCCCTCAATCTGGAATGTTGGCTCTGTGAGAGCTAGGATTTGGTCCCTATTTCATTTGGGCCTAGGGTCCCTTCTGTCCATTCATTCCACGCGTGCATGCTCAGGCGTTCAGTCGTATCTCACTCATTGCGACCCCATGGACTCTAGCCCACCAGGCTCCTCTGTCCATTAAGTTTTCCAGGCATGAATATTGGAGTGAGTTGCCATTTCCTCTTTCAGGGGATCTTTCCAACCCAGGGACTGACCCTGCATCTCATGCATCAGCAGGTGGATTCTTTACCGCTGAGCCAACAGGGAAGCCCCCTTTCATTCCATCTGCCATTAAATATTGGCTGTGAGCCGGCTGTGTGTCAGGCTGGGGAAACAGCAAAGAACAGTCCCGTGCACAGCATCCTGGGGATTATCCTGCAGTGTCCACTTTGAAAGCCCCCTGCGTGCCTGGGTCCCTTGTTTCCTGCGGTTGCCTCTCACCTAAGATGGCGAGTTCTGCGGTGCAGACGCACCCCTGCAGCACCATGCGTCTGCTCAGTCCCAGCGCCCAGCATCCGAGGAGGCAGACTCCACCTCCAGAGGGTGCTGGGTCCTGGTCACAGGAAGGAAGGCGAGAGTGGCCTGGAAACTACTGAACAGGACAGCAGCCTGCATCTTAAAGACTCCCGGTGGCCAATGAGATGCTACAACAGAGATAATGAATTGTGGGCACAGAATTCTACTCCTTCCCTGCTGGCTCCCCTAACCCCTCTGATGTGGTACCCACCCATCTGTGCTGGGTTTCAAACTGGTCTCTGAGGCAGCCGTGTCCCCTGCCTTACAGCCACCAGCCTCATCGAGGCCACCGCCATCTCCCTGCCTCCGTCCTGACCCCCGACAGCTCATTCCTCTCATTGAGAACCTGACCAGATGTCTCTCCTCTGGACAGTCACTCTTCTGATAACTCCTATTGCACTTAACAAAAAGAAAGAAAGAAATACAGTGAACCTCACCAGGACCGAGGCAGCCCTGAATGTCTAGCCCACAGCTGCTCTCTGATCTAAAGACCTTTCTCAAGACTTCCTTGGCAATCCAGTGGTTAAGATTTCACCTTCCAATGCAAGGAGCATGGATTCAATCCCTGGTTTGGAAGCCAAGATCCCACATGCCTTGCGGTCAAAAAAAAAAAAAAAAAAAAACGCAAAACATAAAACAGAAGCAATATTATAACAAATTCAATAAAGACTTTTAAATGGTCTACATCAAAAAGAATAAACTTTTAAAACTGAATAAGCAAAGAGACCACCTCCCCTTCCACTGCATTCCAGCCCCAGGGCCTTTCCACCTGCTGTTTCCTATATCTGGAGCTCCTCCCCCAGATTCTATACTGCATCTTTCCCCCACATTATACAGGTACCTGCTTAAATCTTCTCAGACTGACTTTAGTGATTTCATCTTCTCACAGTCCGGTCACTCTTTGCCTCCTGAGTATCTTGATTGTCTTTCATAGCAAGACAGAAAATCGCGTATTTATTTACCTGTTCATTGTCTGATTTTCCCTACTGGCATGTCAGTTCCAGGAGGGCAGAGACCTCTTTGTCAACAGCATCAGAATAATGCCTTGCACCCAGTAGGTGCTTACTAAGGAACTGTTGAATGAATGAATGAATGACCTGCTGCATCTGTTTTCCCCACTTAAGTGTAAACTCCTTGAAGTTAAGGACTCTTGTCTCTTTCATCAGCGCCTGGCGCTGGCCCTGCCAAAAGGACACCACTCCAAAATACTTGTTGCCTAAATTTATCCAGCCAAAAGGAAGATGTATGATTCTCATTGTTTGCTGAGTGCAGGTTACTGATGCCAAGGCGAACATTCAATAACTGTCAGCCCTTCTTCTACAGCCTCATAATTATGTCAGCCTTTGCAACAGGTTAGAGCACTCATCTAGGAATGAATTTACAGTTCATTTGCAGTAATTGTCACACAAGAGGGAAAAAGGAATATTTTGGAGGGAAAGCAGAGAAGATATGTCTGTAATGGAAGTAATGAATTCTCTGGAGCCGTTTCAATCACCTTTACAAATAGACTATGTATTTAGACCCGCTTTATAGTGTCATCCACTCATTTTTTTTCAGATGGGGAGAAAGTTCAATGGCTACTCAGAGTCTTTTGTTCAGCTTTAGTTCATAAATTTGAAGAATTTAAAATCAATTTGTGGGGACTTCCCTGGCGGTCCAGTGGTTAAGACTCCACTTTCTACTGCAGCCAGGTATGCGTTTGATTTCTGGTTGGTAAACTGAGATCACGTATGTTTACATAGCCAAAAATAAAATAAATGCAAACTGTGAACTGTGAAAGGAGTGTGGATTGTGCTATTTCCACGGTTCTCAAACCTGAGAATGGTTAGACATCACCTGGGGGCCTTATTAAAACATGGATGGCCAGCCCCACTCCAGGGTCTGGAGGTTGTGCGTAGATCCCAAGGATTTGCATTTCTGACCATTTCCTGGTGACACTGATGCTGCTGCTCCAAGGACCACTGCCCTGGATCAAGGCTTCCACTGCTTGGTTTTCCCTCTGCAACACCCATCTCTCCCCACCACGATGTTCTGTGTGTACTTATTGGCCAGTCATTCTATGTGGGTAACTTCTTGGACTTGTTCATGACTGTGTCCTAAACTTCTAGAACATTTCTCAGCACCTAGAGATATTCAGTAAATATCTCCATTGAATTAATGAGTTCTGATAATGTATAAGGGCTTCCCAAATGGCTCAGTGGGTAAAGAATCTGCCTGCAATTCAAGACACACAGAAGATGCAGGTTTGATCCCTGAGTCAGGAAGACCCCCTGGAGGAGAGCATGGCAACCCACTCCAGTATTCTTGCCTAGAGATTATGGACAGAGGAGCCTGGTGGGCTATAACCCACAGGGTCACAAAGAGTCGGACACGACTGAAGCAACTGAGCACCACTCAAAAATGTATATACCTTCTGCATATGCTACACATTATTAATTTCAGTTACAATCTGGGGAGGAAAGAGACATATTTAGAAGCTTATAAAGCAATATTGTCCTGTGAAACTTCCTGTAGCAATGTTCCATATCTGTACCACTAGCTACATGGAGTCTGCGAGCACTTCCAATTGGCTAGAGTCACAGAGGAAATGAATTTTTAACTTGACCTAAATTTAATTCATGGTAATGTAAATAGCCACATGTGGCCGGTGGGCCCTTTATCAGATGGAGCAGTGATACAGGGGATGGTGATGAAGATGATTGGATGGGAAAGGTAGGTCCAGATTCTGTCCTGCTGTGAGTCCAAACCTTTCCATTATTCTTCCTCTGTTCAGCCCTCAGTGTAGCTCCTTTGGGACTGTTCAGTAATGGGGCTACATTTTTTTCCGTATTGTATATGATCTGATCTGTTAAAAAGAAAAGGCATGATGAAAGATATTTGAATTCCTTGTGCTTTATCAGCACAGTTTTGGAGCAGATGTCAAGAAACAAGCTCCACCGGCTTAACCCAAAGGGAGAGTTAACTCCATTGTCCAAAGGCTTCAGGCAGAGTTGGATCCAGGCACTCAAGCAACATTTCCAACCATTTATCTTTTTTTCCAAGTTCTGCTTTTCTGTCTGCAGACTTTCCTTTTCAGGCGGATTTCCCAAGTTTACTGCAGGCTTCCATTCAAGTAGCTTAGCATCCCTGTAAGTTTACTGCAGGCTTCCGTTCAAGTAACTTAACATCCCTAGGAAAAAGGCTGCCTTTCCCCCAAGAGTTCCAGTGGAAGTTTCAGATCTCATCCCAGGTCACACTGATTATGACTGCCCAAGCATACTATGTGTGACTCAGAATAAGGCCGGGTCCAGAAAGAACCACAAATAATTGGAGGGGAATGGGGGAAGGATGGATCGGGGGGCTTAGCAGACAAAGACCAAGAGATACCAATTATAGAGCTTCACAGACACCCCAGGCAGGGCTCAGCTTACTGCTGCCTTGGTTTGTGAGTCATGACTCTCTAAGGAGTGAGCACTCAGGAAAAGGGTGAGCCCCAACCTGGGCTACACATCGACTTTCACAGCCTTTCATAGAGCTTTGATCCTCTCAGCCTGCATTCTGCCTGGCCCACCTCTTGCCCAGCGTTATGAAGACAGAATGGAGGATAAGGGGCAGTCAAAGGCCAACCTCCTAGACTGTGGTAAATGCTTGGCCTCCAATCCCGGCTCCACTACTTTTCAAGCTGTGTGATCATGGGCGAGTCACCTTACCCTCCCTGCGTGTGTTTCCTCACCTGTGAAATGGAGATAATGATAGTCCCTATCTCACAGGGATGTCATGAGGATTAAATCAGATGATGCACAGGAAACCCTCAGAAGAGTGCTTTCTTCTCTATGTCTTCATGTGCGCTCAGTCGTGTCTGACTCTTTGCGGGCAAACCCATGGACTGTAGCCCGCCAGGCTCCTCCGTCCATGGGATTGCACAGGCGAGAATGCTGGAGCAGGTTCCCATGTCCTCCTCCAGGGGATCTTTCTGACCCGTGGGTTGAACCCACATCTCTTGCACCCCCTGCATCAGCAGGTGGCTTCCTTACCAGATGAGGTACCAGGAAAAGCCCAGAAGAGTACTCAGCACATACTAAATGTGATATAAATGCCAGCCGTTATTATTGAGGAGTAGCATTGTAATAGGAGTTTCATTAATTAGCTCCTCTGCATTCATAGTAAAATGCTTATTTACTACCGAAGTGCAAATTCCTGTTATTTGTTAATCCATACAGTCTATTAATGTTCTTTTTTTGCTTCAAGTACATACTCCAAGTTCATTAATATTATGCACATTCCTGCCCTGATACATCTGGTGGAACCATGCCCTTAATGAGTAGAACTGTATGAGTAGAACAAGAGGGTTTCTTTTGTTGTTTGTTCTGTCCAAAACTATGAAAGTGAGCAGATAATAAAGTCAGAGGAGCACTCCAGCGCATGACGAGCTCCTTTCTCTACACTTTAGGTGTGTGGACAGCACTGAGGAGCTAGTTGATAAGGACATCCCTTCCACACTTAGTCTTGTTGCATTTCATTCCTTTTTTCCATCAAAGGCTTCTCCTTGGATCTTTGTGAAATACTTCTCCTTAAGTTCTGCATGCCTTTGTTCATCAGTTGGCAGAGTGTGGAATGGAAATCCTTGGGTGGGGCGGCCCCTGAGACCCTTTCATGGAGTCTGAGATGAAAACTATTTTCATAATAATACTATCAGTTCAGTTCAGTTGCTCAGTCAGTCCAACTATACTATAATAGCTATCTATTGATGTATAACATGGAAAAGGAAATGGCAACCACTCTAATATTCTTGCCTAGAGATTCCTGTGGACAGAGGAGTCTGGCGGGCTATAGCCCATAAGGTTGCAAAAAGTCAGACACGACTGAAGTGACTTAGCACGCGTTGATGTGTAACAAATTATCCCAAGATGCAATGGCTTAAAATAACAAGGGGCCAGGAATTCAGGACCATCTCTGCTGGACCAACTCTCCATCTCAAACTCTTTCATGAGTTTGCTGTCCAAGTGTCGGCTGGAGCTCCATCATCTGAAGGCTTGAGTGGGGTTGGAGGACCCACCTCCAAGGTGCCTCATTCCCACAACTGACGAATTAGGTCTCAGCAGGAGGCTTGAGCAGCCTCACAACATGACGGCTGGCTTCCCTCGAGACCAAGGTGGAAACTGCAAAGCCTTTTATAAAAGACTCAGCAGACACAGACCGTTGATTCTCTGTATTCTATTGATTACATCAACCATCTCTGATTCATTGTGGGAGAAGAATACACAAGAGTGTGACTACCTGGAGGCAGAGATTACTGGGGGCTGTCTGGAGACTGGCTCTCCAAGTTGTGATGATGTGATTTGCTTTATCCTCTCTCTTTCTGTCTATATGTAGAGGCATAGAATCATGTCCTCTTTTCTTGTCTTTGAGTTTTTTATTGTTATTTATTGAAGTATAGTTGATTTGCAACATTGTGTTCATTTCTGCTATACAGAAGAGAGACTCAGTTATACACATATATATGGTTTTTTTAAAATATTCTTTTCCATTATGGTTTATCTCAGGATTTAATCCAGTACCCTGTGCTATACAGAAGGACCTTGTCTATCCATTCCATATGTAATAGTTTGCATCTGCTAATTCCAAATTCCCAGTCCTTCCTTCCCCCACTCCCCTTACTCTTTCTGCTAAGTCGCTTCAGTCGTGTCCAACTCTGTGCAACCCCAGAGACGGCCGCCCACCAGGCTCCCCTGTCCCTGGGATTCTCCAGGCAAGAACACTGGAGTGGGTTGCCATTTCCTTCTCCACTGCATGAGAGTGAAAAGTGAAAGTGAAGTTGCTCAGTCGTGTCCAACTCTTAGCGACCCCATGGACTGCAGCCTACCAGGCTCCTCGGTCCATGGGATTTTCCAGGCAAGAGTACTGGAGTGGGGTGCCCTTGCCTTCTCCACCCCTTACTCTTACTCCCCCTTACTCTCCTCTTACTCACAAGTCTGTTCTCTATGTGTGAGAGTCTGTTTCTGTTCCATAGATAAGTTCACATGTGTCACATTTTAGATTCCACACATCAGGGATATCACATGATACTTGTCTTTCTCTGCCTGACTTATTTTTATTTAGCACGATAACCTCTAGGTCTATCCGTGTTTCTGCAGTTGACGTTGTTTCATTCTTTTGTATGGCTGATAATACCCACGTATTCTGTTGTATCTATGCACCATATCTTCTTTATCCATTCTTCTGTCGATGGACATCTAGGTGCTTCCACATCTCGGCTGTTGTGACCAGTGCTACAGTGAACATTGGGAAGCGAATCAAAACGAATTAGAGTTTTGTCCAGAAGGATGATGTCGTCCTTCCAACAGCTTATGAGATGCGTGCTTTTGTCATCTTGAGCTTTCAGAACTCTCCACTTTAATTTCTAATACAGTAAACATTGATCAGCATAACCTACATAGGCAACAGCTCTTTTTGTTATTGTTGTTCAGTTGCTAAGTTGCAGTCAACTCTTTGAGATCCCATAGACTTCAGCACATCAGGCTCCCCTGTCCTTCACTTGCTTGGAGTTTACTCAGACTCATGTCCATTGAGTCAGTGGTACTATCTAACCATCTCATCCTCTGCCTCCCGCTTCTCCTTTTGCCTTCAATCTTTCCCAGCATCAGGGTCTTTTCCAATAAATCCGATCTTCACATCAGGTGACCAGTGTATAGGAGCTTCACCATCCTTCCAATGAATATTCAGTGATTTCTTTTAGGATTAATGGTTTGATCTCCTTGCAATCCAAAGGACTCTCGAGTCTTCTCCAATATCACAATTCCAAAGCATCAATTCTTTGTGGTCCAACTCTCACATCTGTACATGATGGATCCCCAATAATTTTTAAAACTGTAAATAAAAGGACTCAAAGACCAAAATGTGTGAGAACCCCTGACCTTGTGAGGAGGGCTGAGAGAAATGGGTACTAGTAATAAAAAGAGGTGTTTAGGTAGAGTTAAATTCTAGATTTCATCTTCTTGACCAAATAGTTATTTACAAATGTGTAAATTACATGTGAACAGAGACTTTCTTTTTTACCTTAAATGTAAATCATTTTACATATTTTATTTTTTGCCACTTTATTTTTTTAATTGAAGGATAATTGCTTTACAGAATTTTGTGGTTTTCTGTCATACAGCAATAAGAATCAGCCACAGATACACCCATGTCCCTCCCTCCCATCTCCCTCCCCATCCCACCCTTCTAGATTGTCATAGGGCCTCTGTTTCAGTTCCCTAAGTCATACTGCAAATTCCCATTGGCTGTCTATTCTATACATGGTATTGTAAATTTCCATATTACTCTCTCCATACATCTTACCCTCTCCCTCTTCCCTTCCCCCTGTGTCCATAGGTCTGTTTTCTAAGTCTGTTTCTCTACTGCTGCCCTGAAAATAAATTCATCTGTACCTTTATTCATTATTTACCTTTCCAGCTAGAAACCTCTTCACATGACCTTTCCTCCAGAAAAATTAATGATTAATGATTAATATTCTCAAGGCAATGGGAAAACAGCCAAGGGCAGATGTCAAGTTATCTGTGGCTTCATATACAGAATGACCTATTGGTTCATTCATGGAACAAACATTCATTGAATGTTCACAGTATGCCAGGTGAATGTTCTAGACTTTAAGCATAATGACAGAACCAGATAACCAAGGTTGCTGCTGACATGCTCCATGAATCAACACGCCCTTCATTAATGAAATCACAAAGGAAAGAGAGTGGATTTAGAAACTAGTCTTCTCCGTCTGAGCAGAGATGGCTATCATAATACACGTATGCTTCCTCTTCCTAATTCATGATGTTCTGGGCAGAGTCTTCATGCAAATCAGAAAGAGATGCCCTTCCATAAGACACTCGACTTCCCTCTGTCAGAAAATTGACCATATCTGTGATGTGAATGTGGAGCCCTTGAGCAGTGCACACGTTGCCCAGCTGTGCTTGGCAGCCCTGCCTGAACCTATCTGCAGACCAAGTAAAACTCACTAGTCTTAGTTACAGGGACAAGGATTCTGTTCTATCTATTGCTCATTCTGTTGTCAGTTTCCCTTTCACCCTCATTTTAGGTTTTAGCACCAAACGAGAGACTGATTTCTGCCTTGCCTGTGCCTGAGTCTAAAGTGACAGTCATCTGTGGCTCGAGGTTCTCGGTATGCCTTTTACTTCCTCTCCTCCCAAAGGGGCCTTGGAAGGGGGGATTTATTAGAAAACTAGTATGTGAGCAGTATGTAATTCCTTTTCTCAACCACTACTGTCAGGTAGTCATAGCTGCAGAAACTGTCTTCACTCTTGCTAATAAATACTGGGTTGGGTAGGTGTATCTATCACCCACAAAAAAGGGATAAATGATCCAGTTACTCAGAGCAGGAATTTTAAATCGCTCACTGTCATCAGACCTAAAATTCACTTACAAATGTGAATAGTATCTCAGATACCTGTTCGCATAATGTTAAGAGGCTCTAAATAACAAACTCTAAAATACTGCATTGTGTCCTGTAATGGAAAGAAAAAAAAAAAAAAAAACAGTTTTCCAAATGCTTACAGAATCCCTGTTGTGCTCAAGTACAGAATCCCTGAAGCCAGAGTCCCTGCATACTAAAAAATTCTTGAAAGTAAAAATGAAAGGAATTGCTAATGGAATTTCATTTTCAAGAACCTTAGGTGGGTGCAGATTTGAATGAGAATTAATCTTGGTATTTTACTTTATAAATTAATATAAGCATGCCTAGATGAAAGGAGATTTTTTTTTTGTCTCCATCTAGATGTTGTCACAGAGTTTAAAAAGGTCAAAATCAGCACATTCATTTATTTTTACTGAAAAGTGTTCCCTTTGCCTTCCAAAACATATATCCGGGAGCATTCTCGCTTTCCCTTTGAGGGGCCACCTGCCACCAGGTGACATAGGAACCCCTGAAACTGATCTCCATTAACTAAAAGCAAGCTGCAGTGAAGTTATAACCCCTCAGGACTGCGGCAATTTGCGACTAAGAGCCCTCGGCAATTTGTAATTCTGGATATAAAGAGAACTTTTGAGCAGCCATGGCACAGAGCACAGTCCTGCCATGCCGCCTTCTTACCCAAATCCTGCCCTTGTCCGCAGATTGTGGGAAGACTCAAAGTTTAGGACAAAATGCATACTGCACATGTGCACTCAAGGACCCTGGAAGGTGAGTCTAGCTACGTCCTGAAGCCCCCATGGGCCCCACCCCCTACTGAACCTCCCCATCTCAGCTCCATTATTCCCCTTGCCCAGGTTGAATAATCATTCTTCCCTCTAACCAATCTAGAATCTCAGCGATGAGCTAAGAGGCTGTAACTATAGTCTAAGGTGTTTTTTTACCATAACCTTGGTAAAAAAAAGATTGATTGATTGATTGATTGATTGATTTTAGATCTTTGTTGCTGCTGCAGGCTTTCCCTAGTTGCAATGAGTGAGGCTACTTTCTAGTTTCAGGGAAGTCCCTACCATAACCTTTTCCAGATTATACTTGCTGACTCATTTCTAAGGTGTCACCTCCATGCCCTCTCTCTGCTGTACAATCCTGCTTCTGGGAGACACAGCAAACAAAATAAAGCCTCCTCAGCTACACACATCCCCATTGGGATCCCACATTGGAAACAGAGTGGGAATTCCCAGAATAGGGCTTTGCCAAGTTCACTGTGAATATTTGCCTTTCCGTGGCCTGATTTCTCTGCAAGCTTCTATGTCTAGGTAGGGGCTCTGGAACGTTCAGAATAAGTAAACAAAAAGGTCACCAGTAATTTGGGGGCTGATTTTAATTGAGATTATTTATGACATGAGTTTGGAGAAGGCAATGGCACCCCACTCCAGTACTCTTGCCTGGGAAATCCCATGGATAGAGGAGCCTGGTAGGCTGCAGTCCATGGGGTCTCGAAGAGTTGGACACGACAGAGTGACTTCACTTTTTTTCACTTTCATGCATTGGAGAAGGACATGGCAACCCACTCCAGTGTGCTTGCCTGGAGAATCCCAGGGACGAGGGAGCCTGGTGGGCTGCCATCTTTGGGGTCACACAGAGTGGGACACGACTAAAGTGACTTAGCAGCAGCAACAACAAATGACATGAGTTTCCTACTGAAGGACACCATGGGAAATAGGAGAGTGCCTTCTTTTTTGCACAGCCTCCAGAAGCTTCTAGCTTAACATGAAGCTAGAAGGGAGGTGAAGCTAGAAGGGAGACCTGGTTTGGGGTGCTTTGTCCTCAGTTCTGCAAGAACTGGACTGGATACCCTTCTTGGTTCTGTGAGTGGCCAAAAGCTAGACGGTGCATTATAACCCCCATTCCCTGACATCTGCTCAGCACTCTACAGTTTATAAAAGACTTTCCCATATCTGGTCTTGTTTCATGTTCCTGTGTCATTCATGGAGAATCCTCTTTGAAGGCAAACCTCACCAGTCATTGTTATTGTTCAGTCGTTTAGTTGTATCTGACTCTGTGTGACCCCATGAACTGTAACCCACCAGGTTCCTCTGTCCGCGTAATTCTCCAGTCAAGAACACTGGAGTCAGTAACCATTCCCTTCTCCAGGGGATCTTTCTGACCCAGGAATCGAACCAATGTCTCCTGCATTGGTGGGCGAGCTCTTTGCCACTGAGCTACCTAGGAAGAGTAAACATCACCAGTATCCCTCTGAAAATGTTGTGTCATCCTGAGGAGCCTAACCCGAGGATCAGAGGCAAAAACTATCAACAATTTCCAGAAATTAGAACTTCCCCTGTTTGGTGAATCTCTGAAAGCCGAGTTTACTGTATCACATTGAGATCCGTTTCCATGATGATAGTGATTAATCCTTACTGAGTGCTGGCCCTGTGCTAAGTGCTTCAGAGTCATTGTTTCATTTTATCCTTAGAGCAGCTGCTTCCCCAGTGTCTGAGCCTATATTATCTTCAACTTATGGGTGAGGACACTGAGCTAATAATACTAATACTAACTACAATATTAGTATTGTAGCTAATACTCTTGCAGTTACATGGGTTGGAAATGGTGCAAGTGGAGTTTGAACCCATATCTAACTCCAGGGTCTCTCTTCTTCACTTTCACACTTCATCCTGGAAAAGACTGATGGTAGGAGGATGCAGAGGAGGAGGTGAGTGATGATGAGGCTACTGATGATGAGTGGTGGAGATGGAGATTGTGGCGCAGGTGATGATGATGCTAGTGATGGTGAGGGCGATGATGGCAATACCGATGGTAATGAAGGTGATAATGGTAATCATGAACACGGTGATGGCGGGGTGATGGTGAGGGTCACGCTGGTGGTGATGTGGCGATGATGTTGATTCTGGTGACAGTGATGATGGTGGTGATGGTGGTGGTGATGATAGTGGTGATGGTGGTGATGGTCTTGGTAATAATGGTGATATCATCATTGAGAATAGCCAAAAGTCAGATCTGATGAATGAGAAAGTTGGAGAAAGAGAATGGTGTCTTGGATTCAAAATCAGGACTAAATAAATAGAAGAGATTTACTTCTTTCTTTTCTTGTGTCCATACCTTCACTCTGAGAGTAGTTCCAAAGGGTGAGCAACCACAATATCCTATATATGGGCACCTCAGAGGAATAGACTGGTCCCCCAGTATGGTGACCAACCATGTCAGAAGGTTCTTAAGACAGACAGGGGACTTTCAGTTTTAAAACTGAGACCGTCTGGGCAAAACCACAGTGAGTTGGTTACTCTTCCTCCCAAATTGACTTTGGGGTTACAAACAGTCATGGTCTGCTGTAGTTATTTACAGACCATCTTTTTGCTTTATGATTTCCTGGTGGCTCAGACGGTAAAAAAAATCTACCTGCGATGCAGGAGACCTGGATTCGATCCCTGGAACAGGAAGATTCCCTGGAGAAGGAAATGGCTAGCCACTCCAGTATTCTTGCCTGGAGAATTCCATGGACAGAGGAGCCCAGCAGGCTACAGTCCATGGAGTTGCAAAGAGTCAGACACTGCTCAGCAAGTCACTTTTAACTTTTGTTACTTTACAAGCAGAGAGTCTTAAGACTCTGTTGACTATAAGCAAAGAGATCAAACCAGTCAATCCTAAAGGAAATCAGTCTTGAATCTTCTTTGGAAGGACTGATGCTGAAGCTGAAGCTCCAATACTTTGGCCACCTGATGCGAAGAGCTGACTCGTTAGAAAAACCCCTGATGCTGAAAGATTGAAGGCAGCAGGAGAAGGGGATGAACGGAGAATGAGATGGTTGGGTGGCATCACCGACTTCATGGACACAAGTTTGAGCAAGCTCTAGGAGTTGGTGAAGACAGAGAAGCCTGGCATGCTGCAGTCCATGGGGTTGCAAAGAGTCGGACATGACTGAGTGACTGAACTGAACTGAAGGACTGTAAGAAGTCCTTTGTCTGAATCCAGCCTGAAAGTGAATTTTATTTGGTGTCTATATATATATATATATATATGTATCACTTAGGAGATTTCACACAAACAAATAAATCCATATTTCTGACTTCTCTCAAAAGAATCAGAAGATCTGGAAATCCATGGCCCAAATTCTTTTAGGCAATAACTAATGGAGTCCTTGGATCAGCATGAACTAGGGTTCATAATAGTTTCTACCAAATCTGTTTCACCCATTTGTTTTGCCTGCCCAAACTCTGTAGGCATCTCATTTGAAATAATGCATATAATTTGCACAATGCTTGGCACTTAGGAAGTGCTTAGCTATTTTATTTTGATTCCTCATAAGTAGTTATACCTCTCAACTCAAGAATATCACAATCCTTCAGCAATAAAAAGGAATGAAGTGTGTTGCATATTACAATATGTTTGAACCATGAAAGCCTCATGCTAAATGAAAGAAGCTAGTCACAAAAGACTCCATATTATATAATTCTATTTCTGTGAAATGTCAGACTAGGTAAATCCATAAAGAAAGAAAGAAACTTTATTGTTGCCTGGTCTGGGAGGGATCAGGGGAGACAGCTAGGAGATTCAGGGTATCTTTTTAGGGTAATGAAATGTTCTAAAATTGATTGTGGAGATGGTGGCATCATTCTATAAATCTATTAAATATTATTGGATTATACACTTTAAATGGGTAAGTGGTGAAGCATGTGGACTGTATCAAAGAAGCTTTTGTTTTTTTCTAGTGCCGCAGCCTAGTTCAGCTCCAAGGGCAAATACTGCACCCTTCTGAGGTCCTAACGTTATCAAAAGGTGGGGTCTGGCTGCTCGACACTCAAAAGCCAACAAAGAGGCCAGGTTGGTGGAAAGGAAAGTTTGCTTTATTTTGGATCCAGCAGCCAGGGGGTAGGGAAGACACCTGCCAAAGGCCAAATCCCCCTACTGACAACACAGTCAGTGGGCAAGAGCTTTTGTAGACAGAGGAAGGGAGCTCCATGCAGAAATAGCACAGTCAGCTTTGACAGTCATCATGAAATTGGTCATCAGTAGTCCGATCTGCATCATCTTAATCTAACAGTTAATCTTCAGTTTCAGGGTCATTTGTTTCCATTTCTTTGAGGTCAGTATTCAGCCCTGTGGCCACTTATGTCACGATACAGTCTGGTCATCACGCAGTTAACTTCTCCACCTGGTGAGGGTTTCAGTATCTACAAGACAGCTCACAGGAGATGGCTCAGAATATTATCTGTGTAAGCTCTTGAGAAAACACTGAAACATCCTTGAGTATGCTTAGTGAGTACATTACTATTATTATTATTTGGTCCCCTTTGCCTGCTTGCCTTAGTGTCTGCATGATCTCACTTCTCTGATTAAACTTATTCTCAGACAAAAGCAGGCTGAAGACTTGGAGGAGTAGGGGCGAAGACTACAGGTTCCTGCTCGTTTCAGTCTGAAGGGGTGAAGACAGATACAGAAGGCTCGTGGTGCAGGGCGGGTGGGGTGCGGTGGGGTCTTGAACCAATCCCTGGTGGGAATGCAGACTCTAGAGGCCAACAGCCCAGGTTTGAGTCCTGAAATGGGGACCACCAGTCCATCCTGGCACCAGGTTCCTCCCCTGTTTCAGCCCAAACTCTGTAGGCATCTCAGTTGAAATAATGCATATAATTTGCACAATACTTGGCAGTTAGGAAGTACTTGGCTATTTTATTTTGATTTCAACTCCACCTCAGCCAATGAGATGGGTCTCCCTTTACACAACCAGTGTCAGCCTTAAACCTCTGTCTACATCATCATCTCCATGGGGACACATCTTCTGTCAGCTTCCTCACTGATCCCTGTCCCCCACCTCCTTCGATAATAATAATAAACTAGTAATTGCTGATGCGTCCTCCCAGTAGCCCCATGTGATGGGTGCTGGGCTGGATATGATGACCAGATCCTACTTCTGGAAACAGTGAATGTGACCTTATTGGGAAATGGGGTCTTTGCTGATGTGATTAAGGTAAGGATCAAGGTGAGATCATGGTGGATCAGGGTGGCCCTAAATCCTACCAGAGAGTCCTTCTAAGAGATGAGAAAAGGGGGGCCCAGAGACACAGAAGAAGGCCATGTGAAGCAGAGGCAGAGATGGAGTGATGTGGCCACAAGCCAAGGATTGCCAGGGATGTTGCCTCCACAAGAAGCTGGAAGAGGCAGGAAGGGTAAGGCACCTTGACTTCTGGAGACTCAGCCTCCAGAACCGAAAGAATAAATGTCTGTTGTTTAAAGCCATCAAGTTTATGAGGATCTGTAACAGTAGCCATGAGAAACTCAAACAGGATGGTACTCTTTTTTAAATAATTTTATTTATTAAGTTATTTGTTCTTGGTTGTGCTGGGTCTGTCGTTGCTACAGGCGGGCTTTCTCTAGTTGTGGTTTTTCACTGTGGTGGTTTCTCTTGTTGCAGAGCATGGGTTCTTGAGCATGCAGCCTTCAGTGGTTGCAGCACGTGGGCTCAGCAGTTGTGGCTCCCAGGCTCTAGAGCACAGGCTCAGTAGTTGTGGCACGAGGGTTTAGTTGCTTCATGGCATGTAGGATCTTCCCTGACCAGGAATCGAACCCATGTCCCCTGCACTGGCAGGTGGATTCTTTACTACTGAGCCACCAGGAAAGCCTCAGGATGGTACTCTTATTATCCCCTTTTTAAAGAGGAGGAAACTGAGGACCAGAAACGCTAAGTAATTTGCCAAGGACATACAGCTAATGAGTGGCATGCCATGAATCTGAATCAGAGTATTACCTTGTCCACCCCACCCCCCACCCCAAGACAGCTGGGCAGAGAGGATTTCCGTGACCATTAGATAAACAGGGGGTTAGCGCCTGATGTTTGATTGTCTGAAGGTTGCTCTATCCTTATTACAGTAATCATCTCTCACCAACCCTCAGAGAAGGCTCCTTCCTTGAATTTGCCAGAAAAACCGCAGAGGGACAAACTAGCTCTTGTTCCCTTAATCATTCGAAAGGGAGAAACAAGGTCTCTTTTCTCCCCAGGCTCTTATTTATCCAATATGTCAGGAAATCTGCGTGGGACACAGGATTTTTACGACCAGATTACTGCTTATGCTTCTCGAAATGAAATCTACAAAGCTGAGCCTTGGCAGAGGAAACTAGAACATTTCTTCACTAATTTGCAAAAGGTCTGCTTTAATCGCAGGGATCAGCCCAGGGGCAGTTGGGGAGGCTCTTGGCTGCTGCTGTCTGGCTGTGCCCTTTTGATGTGGACCTCACATTCTAATGGATTCTCCCAGACTCCTCAGCAGACACACTCGTTAACAATTAAGGAGGAGGTGATGAAACCTTGGCTGAGGGACTCTGCTCACCCAGGGCAGAGAGGAACCACCCAGCCAGCAGCTCCAATGCAGATGCCAGAGCCTGCGTCTGGTACCCCGAACAGCTCATAATTCAGACACTGTATTTACTGGCATTGACAAGAGGCAGATTTTTTTTAAATCCCAATTTTACAAGGATATTTGAGATAGGGAATGTGAAATACTTCTAATTATATGTGTGCATGTGGATAACGAATTTAAATGGCTGATATCATAAAACGTATTATTGTTATGTTTGTTCCATCATGCTGCTTTTAACTACCTTTCTTATTTTCTTCAGATATTTTTTGGTTGGCCATGGGCCAAAATGCCTCCTTGCTGTGTTAGTATCTGGTTCTTTCCAAAGTCTACAGATTAAATTTGATGCTAGAGCAGTGGTTCTGTGACTCTAAGATTGACCATAGTAAATCATTTAGTTCTGAAGTGTTAGGGGAATTGAAATGCTTGATAGGGTTAGACATTGGGAGATGCCAATTAAAACACAATAACACTCATTCAGCTCCGTTCAGTCGCTCAGTCACGTCTGACTCTTTGTGACCCCATGGGCTGCGGCACGTCAGGCCTTCCTGTCCATCACCATCTCCCGGAATTTACCCAAACTCATGTCCATTGAGTCGATCCTATCGTCTCCTTCTCCTCCCACCTTCAGTCTTTCCCAGCATCAGGGTCTTTTCCAATGAGTCAGTTCTTTGCATCAGGTGGCCAAAGTATTGGAGTTTCAGCTTCAACATCAGTCCTTCCAATGAACACTCAGGATTGATCTCCTTTAGGATAGACTAGTTGGATCTCCTTGCAGTCCAAGGAACTCTCAAGAGTGTTCTCCAACACCACAGTTCAAAAGCATCAACTCTTTGGTGCTCAGCTTTCTTTATAGTCCAACTCTCACATCCATACATGACTACTGGAAAAACCACAGCCTTGACGAGATGAACCTTTGTTGGCAAAGTAATGTCTCTGCTTTTTAATATGCTGTCTAATTTGGATGACTAAAATAAAAAAGATGGATGTGAGGAAATGAATCTCTGTACTGGTGGTGGGAACGTAAAACAAGAAACCATTGCTGGAAAACGGTTGGGTGGTTGATGGACACATTAAATGTCCACTTGCCATACAATAGTGATGCTACTGCCAGGTTGTCCAGAGAAATGAAAATACCTGCCCACACAGACAGATGGGCAAACATTACAACACAACACCATTCATCATCACCAGCTACTGGAAATTAATGCAAATATCCCTCCACTTGAGAAGAGTAAACAAACTGAGGGGTAGTCAGAGGATTGAACACTGTTTGGCAATAAAAAAGGAAAACGCCACTGATGAATCAAGCAACTGGGATGAAAGAATCCAAGCACAAAAAAATTACATATCATATGAAATTTCTAGAAAAGACACATCTTTAGAGACAGAAAACTGATCAGTGACTGTCAGCGGCCTGTATAGAAACAGAAATTAATTGCAAATGCTTCAAGGGGAACTTAGGCCGATGGAAATGTTCTGAAAAGGGATGGTGGTAATTTTTCCACAGCTACATAAAGTCACAAAATTTGTTGAATGGTTAAACTAGTTGAAATGGTTAAACTTTACAGGGCGTATATTTTACCTCAAAAGGGCTCGGGGCAGCCAACAGGACTAGGGGAGTAATTCCATTCTACCCTGATCAGGGCTGCTGGCTGCGGCTTATGTTTGTTCAGAAAATTCAGTGTCAGATAAAACCTCTCCGTCGGCTGCAGTGCTTGTACTACCGAGGTCCCCACTAGGGGGCGATATCATCCATTACGCGATCCTTGCTCAGTAGTCGACATAAAACTATCAGTTCAGTTCAGTAGCTCAGTCGTGTCCCACTCTTTGCAACCCCATGGACTGCAGCATGCCAAGCTTCCCTGTCCATGACCAACTCCCAGAACTTGCTCAAACTCCTGTCCATCGAGTTGGTGATGCAATCCAACCATCTCGTCCTCTTGTCGTCCCCTTCTCCTCATCCCTTCAATTTTCCCCAGCATCAGGGTCTTTTCCAGTGAGTCAGTTCTTCCCATCAGGTGGCCAAAGTATTGGAGCTTCAGCTTCAGCAGCAGTCCTTCCAATGAATATTCAGGACTGATCTCCTTTACGATTGACTGGTTGGATCTCCTTGCAGTCCAAGGGACTCTCAAGAGTCTTCTCCAACACCACAATTCTAAGGCATCAATTCTTTGGCGCTCAGCTTTCTTTATGGTCCAACTCTCACATCCATACATGACTACTGGAAAAATGATAGCTTTGACTAGATGGACTTTTGTCAACAAAGTAATTTCTCTGCTTTTTAATATGTTGTCTAGGTTGGTCATAGGTTTTCTTCCAAGGAGCGAGCGTCTTTTGATTTCATGGCTGCAGTCACCATCTGCAGTGATTTTGGAGCCCAAGAAAACAGTCTCTCACTGTTTCCCTTGTTTCCCTATCTGTTTGCCGTGAAGTAATGGGACCAGATGCCATGATCTTCGTTTTTTGAATGTTGGGTTTTAAGCCAGTTTTTGCACTCTCCTCTTTCACTTTCATCAGGAGACTCTTTAGTTCCTCTTCACTTTCTGCCATAAGGGTGGTGTCATTTGCATATCTGAGGTTATCGGCATTTCTCCTGACAATCTTGATTCCAGCTTGTGCTTCCTCCAGCTTGGCATTTCACATATGTACTCTGCATATAAGTTAAATAAGCAGGATGACAGTATACAGCCTTGACGTACTCCTTTCCCAATTTAGAACCAGTCCATTCTTCCATGCCCAGTTCTAACTGTTGCTTCTAGACCTGCATACAGATTTATCAGGAGGCAGGTCAGGTGGTCTGGTATTCCCATCTCTTTCAGGATTTTCCCCAGTTTGTTGTGATCCACACAGTCAAAAGCTTTGGTGTAGTCAGTATGGCAGAAGATGCTTTTTGGGGATTCTCTTGCCTTTTCTATGATCCAGCGGATAACTATAGCCAAGTAGGATTCATGTCCCTCCCTCCCACCCCTTCACCACCACCAGTGAGAGCACAGCACCTAAACTCGGCAACTGAATACTCTGATCGTCGACTGCCACAAAGCAACTACTGACCTTCATCCATTAGTGGCTCCATGACAAGACATGCGGTAGCCTTTGTTGCCCAGATTCAGACATGGTACCTGCCCTGTTCCCGAGCCTGACCACCAGTTCTAAATCCCAGGATCCTTCTGACAAATTCCCTGTCGGCTTCAGTCATCCAGAGTTCATTTCTGTACTCACAACTGCAAGTCCTCACTTGATGAGACCTCTCTGTGTGACTTTTCTGGTTGTGTTGGGTCTTCTCTGCTGCGTGGGCTTTTCCCTAGTGGTGGCGAGTGTGGACGACTCTCTAGTTGTGGCGCACAAGATTCCCATTGCAGTGGTTCCTCTCGGTGGCTTTAGGCACATGGCTCAGTAGCTGTGACACACAGTCTTAGTTGCCTCACGGCATGTGGGATCTTCCCAGATCACGGATCGACCCCATGTCTCCTGCATTGGCAGGCAGATTCTTTACCACCGCGTCACCAGGGAAGCCCTCTCTATACAATTTTGATGGACGTCGAGAAAAACCATCTCTCCCCTTAGAGCCCAGAGCTTTGTCTCAAAAGTTCACCATTGGCAGCTCATGCCTTTGCATTTAGTACTTATTTCCCTTTTCCTGTGGTTCTCACTGACACCTCAGTGTCCCCAGCAGGGGTCATCCAGTGAGTTCAGCCCATTGTGCTTGAACGTGAGTGTGTTTACTGGAGAGTCCGCTTGTTTCCAGGTGGCCACCATGCCTGGATTCTCTGGGAATTGTGTCACCATAATCCAGCTCCCACAAATCCCAAGATCTGGGATTTTGGTGATGCACAAAATGTATCTATCACACTCACACAAGGCTTGATGCAAGTCAATCTGGGGTCTACTCCATTCAGTATCTTAGGGATTTGGCTCATACCATCTTGTATCCAAAGTTACCCCCTCCATGGGGAGAGAAAGCAAAGAGCTGGCCCTGGGACTCTTATCTGCCTTAGCCTCAAAAGGATATACATCAATTGCACTCATGTTTTATTGCCTGCAAGGGGTCTGGACACCTGTTCCCCCCAGTGACTCAGGCAAAATGGAAGGTCCGGGGAGCAGAAGCAATGTAGGGACCACTGGCTACTTCTGCCCCGCCCATAACATTGCTGGCATGGGCTCTGATCTCAGGACTGGCCTTTGAAGCATCTTTGTCTCCTAGCAATTCATCTGTCTGTGCTTCCAGGAGGCAAAAATATTGAAAAACAAAAAGCGACTACAACGTTGGAGAAATAAGTATGTTTCTTATTTCTCAACTGCCTCCTTTCTTAGCTAGGTGGCGAAAAAAAAAAAAAAAGACATTACCCAGGGAAGTTGATGCCTTCTATTCCACGTGCCATCCCAAAGGGCGATCCCATGTAATAACTCAATTACAGCCCTGGACCTTGTGGGGACACTTGCCTTCTCAAATTGAATTGTTTTCTTGTTTTAAATGAACATTTTGGAATAGAACCTCCATCTTGTATTAGAAGCAAATAGACAGATAAGTAAAATTGGGCTCCCTCACCCCAGTCTGCACTGAGGATGAATTGAAGGTAAATGAGATGGGAGTTGGGTTTCCCGGTGCTGACAGAACCCAGAATTATTGGTCTGTTACTGCTAGCCCACAGTGCTATTAGCGGAGGTCCTCAGGGAGGGAGGGAAATTTCTTAGCTACTGAGTGAGACAAGTTGCAACTCCGCAGGACTGATCTGTTAAATGGTTTACTATTGTGCGTCGGTGTTTCTTCCATGCTAACTGCTGGCAGAAACTTGAAGCTGCAATCCGAAGAGGAATGAAGCTTGTTTTTCACTTTTCATGACTAATGTAGTTAGCACCGTCCTCTACAATTGGAAACCCACATGGCCATTTCAGCAAGACCAGCTACTTTTCGTCTTCTGACCGCCCCCACCCCCCGGGTACCCAACCAAGAAAACCTGTGAAGACTCATGGAAGAGTCTCATTAAGAAGTAATTGCTGGAGACTTCCCTGGTGGTCCAGTCACTGAGACTCCATGCTCCCAATGCAGGGTGCCTGGGTTCAATCTCTGTTCAGGGAACTAGATCCGGAATGCCACCATTAGAAAAATTCCAAATGCTGCAACTAAGACCCAGTGCTGCCAAATAAATATTAAAAAAAGAAAAAGTTCTTGCTGGACCACTTCCAACCAGAGATTAGGGTGTCACCGAGGCCACATGCCCAAGAAAGTGCAAAACACTACTTGCTGCCTTTTATTTTCCATGTGCACTGGGTGCAAAGGATGGGATTCGAGCTCTTTCCCTACTGGGTTGGAACAGGCTCCAGCCATTCAGAACAGACCAGAGATGTGGTGCTGACCAATCAGAAAGGGTGCTGGTGACCCCACAGAATATCAGCAGTAGGTGTGACTCTCCATCTGTCAGATCAGGTGTGCAGAACAAAGCGTCACTGGCTCTCCTGTAAGTTGCCCTGATTTCTGACTCTCACCTCCCATTCCATCAGGCCAGTAAAACCCAAGTTCATCACAGTCTTTATCGGAATTTCTATCCCTTGACATTTTTGTTACAGTCCCCGACTTTCCCACTGCCTAGGCCAGTGCTGCAGCAGTGAGATCCATCTGGGTTCCTGGTCCTGACCCACACGGGTGTCCCCGAGCCTGCATCATTTCTGGATCATGATCTCTGTGCCTACAGTTGTCTCTATGCAGAATCCAGGCCCCAGCCTCTTTGCCAAGGTTGGTGTCATTAAGCAACAAACAGCTCCTTCTAAGATCTTGACTTTGTTCCCCAGGGGAACCAGGCCAACATTCCTCTTCTTTACCCAAATCAAGGCCATTTTCAAAAAGCCCTCCAATTTTCTTCCCCTAAATGCTTTTAGAGGGCTTCCTGGATGGCTCAGCAGTAAAGAATCCACCTGCCAATGCAGGAGACGCAGGTTTGATTCCTGGATCAGGAAGATCCCTTGGAGGAGGGCATGGCAACCCACTTCAGTATTCTTGACTGGAGAATTCCTGGACTGAGGAACCTGGTGGGCTACAGTTCATACAGTTGTGAAAGGATTGGATGTGACTTAGTGACTCAACAACAACAACCAAAATAAAATGTTTTTAGAACCTCAAACTAGACAGACTTGCAGATACTATCTTTTCCCCCATCTCTTCCCCACGAGATGGAGAAGAGGACACCTTCCATCATGGAGCCCCCATCCCAGACATGGCTCCAAAGTTGACAAGAAATACGTAGTGTCATGGGTGATCAGAGCCATGGAACTCACAGCAGAAAATGGGGAGGGGGGTGATAGGGGTGGGGTGGTGTCATTTGGACAAAGATGCTCAAGAAAGAGGATGAAGCCACGTAGGTGTCTGGGGAAAGTATTCCAGGCAGGACAGCGGATGCAACGATTCTGCCATACTGAAGGCACAGCACAGAGATGGTAGTGTCTGGAAAGCATGTGCAAGGGAGTGAGGTAGAAGAGGAAGCCAAAGAGACAAGGAGCTCCTGATCCTGCAGGACTTTGCCTCTCACTCTTGGTGGGATGGGGACCAGGAGAAGGTTTGAGCAGAACAAGATGGTATTTCATCCCTGTCTGCTGTGTGGAAACTAGATTCTCTCAAAATAGGATGCAGCCAAGGTCGTCTAGTCAAAGCTATGGTTTTTCCAGTAGTCATGTACAGATGTGAGCGTTGTACCATAAAGAAAGCTGAGTGCCGAAGAATTGATGCTTTCGAACTGTGGGTTGGAGAAGACTCTTGAGAGTCCCTTGGACTGCAAGGAGATCCAACCAGTCCATCGTAAAGGAGATCAGTCCTGAATATTTATTGGAAGGACTGCTGCTGAAGCTGAAGCTGAAGCTGCAATACTTTGGCCACCTGATGGGAAAAGCTGATTCATTGGGAAAGACCCTGATGCTGGGAAAGATTGAAGGCAGGAGAAGGGGACAAAAGCAGATGAGATGGTTGGATGGCATCACCAACTCAATGGGTATGAGTCTGAGCAAACTCCAGGGAATAGTGAAGGATAGGGACGCCTGTCATGCTGCAGTCCACGGGGACGCCAAGAGCTGGACACGACTGAGCGAGTGAACAGCAGCAGCAAAACAAGCTGGGTTAGGTAGTGCTGGAACCCCGTGACACCCTCCTCCACATGTCAAGGGGTCCTTTGTTGGCTGTGGGGTGGGGTCTGTGCCAGGATCAGAGCCCATCCTATACAAGGATCCTTTCCTGTTCCCAAAATGGGAAAGGAGACAAGCTCGCCTCACAGCATCCCATTGACTGTGCTCTGAAGATCAGAAGAGACACGAGTTCCAACAAAGAACTCCTGTGCTAAGAAAGAGTCGGCCGGGAACGGTCACTCATTAAGATGCAGCTGGAAAGGCAGCCAATGGGCTGAGACTATAATTAATGAGACACCGTCTAGGAACGTTCAGGGCTCAGAACACAGCGTTCTGAGAGTCACAACAAGCAACATTCACAGAAGAAGGAGCGGGGGTGTCACCCGAGTGCCTGGAAGTGGAAAGCAGACCGGGGACCCTGGGACAGACGCCTGCCCCGTGGTCAGCATCTGCTCAGCCCAGCCTCTGGGCTCAGACCTGAGGCAGAGGCCTCTTAGCGCCCCTGTTGCTTTATGAAATGACAATCAAAATTCTTTCCCTCTGCCCAGATGCCAGAGAGATGAATCGTATAGGGTTTTTTAAAGTGCTTGGACCACTTTGGAGGAAAGGAGATTCATAAATTTGGAAGATTATTGTTAACTTTTACGTGCAAAGAAATTAAAGACAATTCATCTTAAGAAACAGTCTAGGTAATTACCTGTTTTCAGAACTTCCCTGGTGATCCAGTGGTTAAGACTCCATGCCTCCAATGCAGCGGGGGGAGTGGGTTCAATCCCTGGTGAGGGAACTAAGATCCCACATGTCAAATGGCACAGCCAAAAAAGTAAATACATTGAAAGGCATTTTCACATCCCCACTCCTAGGTATCCACACCAGAGAAATGACGACCTTCATCCACATAAAAAACTTGAACTCAAATAGTTGTAGCATCATTATGTATAGTAGCCAGGAAGTGGTCCAATAACAACCCAAATGGCCCTCAGTTCATGCATGGATGCATGCAATGAGGTCTGTTCTTACTCTGGAATATTATTAGGCAATAAAAAAGAGTGAAGCGCTGACACAGACTTTAACACGGATGAACGTCAGAAACATGATGCTGAGTGATACAAGCCAGACACAAAGACCATACAGTGTGTGATCCCTTTTAAGGAAGTGTCCAGAAGAGGCAAATCCATGGAGACGGACGGTAGATTGGTGGTTGCCAGGGTCTGGGAGGAGGGGAGGTTGGGGAGTGACCACTAATGGGTATAGAGTTTCCTTTAGGGGGGATGAAAATGTTTTGAAACTAAATAGAGGTCATGATGGGGCTTCCCTGGTGGCTCAGCAGTAAAGAATGTGCCTGAAATGCAGGAGACTCGGATTGAAACGAGTTGGAAAGGTGGGTTGGAAAGATGCCCTGGAGGAGGGATGGGCTACCCACTCCAGTATTCTTGGGCTTCCCTCGTGGCTCAGATGGTAAAGAATCTGCCTGCAATGCAGGAGACCTGGATTTGACCCTTGGGTTGAGAAATCCCCTGGAGAAGGAAACGGCAACCCACTCCAGTATTCATGTTTGGAGAATCCCATGGACAGAGGAGCCTGGTGGGCTACAGTCCATGGGGTCACAAAGAATTGGACATGACCAAGTGACTTTCACTTTCAGTGCTGGTTTTAGCTTCCCTGGTGCTCAGTAATAAAGAATCCACCTGCCAATGTAGGAGACATGGGTTCGGTCCCTGATCTGAGAAGATCCCATGTGCGACATAGCATCCAAGCCTGTGTGCCACAGTTTTTGAGCCTGCGCTCTAGAGCTCGGGATCCGCAGCTACTGTTGCTGTGCACCCTTGAGCCCATGCTCCACAACAAGAGAAGCCACTGCAAAGAGAAGCTTGCGCAACACAACTAGAGAGTAGCCCCGGCCCGCCACAACCAGAACCAAGCCTGCACAGCAGCGAAGACTCAGCACAGTCAAAAATAAATACATAAAAATAAAATTATTTAAAAAAAAAACATGATGGTATTTTTAAAGGCCCTTTACCACCTGCCAGTGTAGGAGACATGGGTTCGGTCCCTGATCTGAGAAGATCCCATGTGCGACATAGATCCAAGCCTGTGTGCCACAGTTTTTGAGCCTGCGCTCTAGAGCTCGGGATCCGCAGCTACTGTTGCTGTGCACCCTTGAGCCCATGCTCCACAACAAGAGAAGCCACTGCAAAGAGAAGCTTGCGCAACACAACTAGAGAGTAGCCCCGGCCCGCCACAACCAGAACCAAGCCTGCACAGCAGCGAAGACTCAGCACAGTCAAAAATAAATACATAAAAATAAAATTATTTAAAAAAAAAACATGATGGTATTTTTAAAGGCCCTTTCCTGAGATGTTTAATGTATGCATTTGCTTTTTCAAAGTCAGTTTACAGTATCTTTATGGATATAGATGTCAGAGAGTATACGGGGCTCAGAATCGGGGTTCCATCTCTGCTCACCTCCTCATTCCCAGACTTACCATTTGTAGATTCTTTAGCTAGCTACTTGAACTTTCTGTGACTCTGTTTCTTTCTTTTTAAGCTGAAAGGAAATCGCTTCACCATGTTATGTTAGTTTCTTCTGTACAACGAAGTGAATCAGCCATATGCACATGCATCTATGTGGGCATACATATACACATACATCCCCTCCCTTCTGAGCCTCCCTTCCACCCCGACCCCTCTAGGTCTGCAACTCCATTTTCTCACCTAGGACAGTGGGCAGGGGCGGTGGTGGGAGAATGGAGTTACCTGCTTCTTGGGATTGTTGGGAAGGAAGGAAGAAGTCAGCACAGGAAAGAAGGCTGGGAGGGCATGCAGTACTTGGAAAGGCTTGGAATCATGGCAGGCTATGAGGCGGCCCGTGGTGGGATTGGTACTGTCGCTGGTCAGGGCAGTGTGGACAGGTTCAGCATCAGCTCAGAAGGCTGTTCTGTATAAAAGAGTGAGCTCATGGAGGGCTTGGCTCTCAGAAGATGGGAGGATTCAAGTACAAGTGCTCTGGGCCTCAGTTTCCCCTACTGTGGCAACATCAACCCTTTCCACTCTGCCATGTTGATGATCAAAGTGTCAATATCCAGTAATTTCCCTGGTGGTTCAGTGGCTAAGACTCTGCACTCTCATTGCAGGGGGCCCAGGTTCAATCCCTGGTCAGGTAAGATGACCCCACATGCCTCAACTAAGAGTTCGTGTGCTACAACTAAAAATCCCACATGCCGCAACAAAGATTGAAGGTCCCATGTGTGGCAGCTAAGACCTAGTGCACCCAAGTTTGAAAAAAAAGTCAAAAAGGGGGCAATAATCCACATGAAAGTTCTCTGCAAAGGATGAAAGAAAGACATTGTTATGGATTTAATGATGCCCCCCAAAAAAGAGAGATGTTGAAGTCCTAACCCTCAAAATCTATGAATGTGACCTTGTTAGAAAGAGGGGTTTTGCAGAAATCATCAACTTAAGATGAGATCATGAAAGTAGGCCCTTATCCAACAGGACTAGTGTCCTCGTGTGTGTGTGTGTGTGTGTGTGTGTGTGTGTATTAGTCGCTCAGGCTCCTCCATCAATGGGAATGCTCCAGGCAAAAATACTGGAGTGGGTTGCCATTCCCTTCTTCAGGGGATCCTCCTGATCCAGAGATCGAACCTGGGTCTCCTGCATTGCTGGCAGATTCTTTAACATCTGAGCCACCAGGGAAGCCCCAGTGCCCTTATAAGAAGAGGGGATTTGGATGTAGACCCCACAAGGAGAAGACCACAGATGATGGAGGTAGAGACTGGAGTGATGTGTCTACAAACCAAGGAGCTCCATGGACTGCCAGCATGCCCAGAAGCTGGAAGAGGCAAGGAAGGATTCTCTGGGAGAAACCTGTGGGGCTGAGACCTGAGGGGCCCCAACCAGTTTCAGAGGGAGTGTGGTCCTGCCAGCATCTTGATTTTGGACTTGTGGCTTCCAGAGCTGTGAGAGAATAAGTTTCTGCTATTTAAGCCCCTCAGTTTGTGATCCTTTATAAAAAACACCCCTAGATCATTGGTAGAGACATAGATGGACTTAGAGACTGCCATAGGAAAAAAACAAATATTGTATAGTAATGCATATACCCCAGAGAAGGAACTTGCAACCCACTCCAGTATTCTTGCCTAGAGAATCCCCATGGACAGAGGAGCCTGGCAGGCCACAGTCCATAAGGTTGCAAGAGTCGGACATGACTTAGGGACTAAACCAATGCGTATATGTGAAATCTAGACAAATGGTGCAGACAAACCTATTTCCAAGGCAGGAATAGAGACACAGATGTAGCAAACAGACATTGTGGGTGCTAGATGAGAAAATGGGGGGATGGAAAGAATTAGCAAAATGGTGTTGACATATATACACTATGTGTAAAATAGCTAGCTAGTGGGAAGCTCTGTGATGACCTTGTTGAATGAGATTGGGAAGTATGAGGGAGGCGATATATGCATACATATAGCTGATGCACTTCATGGTACAGCAGAAACTAACACAATGTTGTAAAGCAACTATTGCTAAGTCACTTCAGTCGTGTCCAACTCTGTGCGACCCCATAGATGGCAGCCCACCAGGCTCCCCCGACCCTGGGATTCTCCAGGCAAGAACACTGGAGTGGGCTGCCATTTCCTTCTCCAATATATGAAAGTGAAAAGTGGAAGTGAAGTCGCTCAGTTGTGTCCGACTCTTGGCAACACCATGGACTGCAGCCTACCAGGCTCCTCCATCCATGGGATTTTCCAGGCACAAGTACTGGAGTGGGGTGCCATTGCCTTCTCCAAAAGCAACTATACCCCAAGTTTAATCATAGACATAAATGATGATGGTGATGATGGTGATGTTTCCTGTGAATGCCTGACACATTGTAGTTGCCCAATAAATACAAGCAGGTCTGATTATTTATGATCGTCCCCTGGGACCTGTGAACCAGCCAGTAGGCTCTTCTGGCTCAGCTGCAAAAGCCTCCTGCTGCACTCTGCATTTCAGCACTGCGCTGAATACATTCTGTTTATAGACACGGACCTTCCGTTGGTCCACGAGGACAGGGGCCCCCAACCTCCAGGGCCATGGACCAGTACCAGTCTGTGGCCTGTTAGAAACGGCCACACGGCAGGAGGTGGAATGTCAGGAAGAGAAAGCTTTCCCTTGGGAAATGCTCTCCTCTTCCCTGGCCTCTCCACCTCCCAGCCCTCACTGCTCCTTGGAAATCCCAAAGCCGTTGCAAAGCGGAAATGATGAGAATATTATTTTCTGTTTCCCAATCAGCCATGCATTTCCCCATTGGCATCTCTGGGAGCATTTTAAAAATCAATTCTACCCTCCAAAATCGCACAGAACTCTTGGGGATCATTTCATTAGGAATGGGAGAGGGACAGGCAGTGCAGTTGGTCAGCAAGTCCAATCTAGCCCACTCCATCAGGCCTGCAGTTCGCACATCACCGGTAATAAGGTTTCCCTTCTCTCCCTGATGAGAAAAATTGCCACAGAGCTGGGTGTCTGCACTCAGCCTGGTTAGAGGGAAAATTACGTTAGCAGGAGGAATTTCCAGAGGTCGCCCCTTCAATGCCTGTGTGTGTGTACATAATGTATTCTTCATCACAGGATTATGTAAATAGCTGGTCGCACCTAACAAAGTCAGCCTGTTAATCAGATGGCACTTCCCTGGGCTCATCTGCCCTGAATCCAGAACCCTCATTTCAAGCAACCTCACTAATCAGCATGGCTGCTGGGCTACCATGCATCATTTTAACTAGGATGCCTTGAATTGGGAAAATGAAGCGCCCTCTTGGAGTAATATTCCTGGTGCTGTAAATTAACACTGAATTGTCTATCTCTGCTTGGCCCTTCTCTCATAATAGCCCTGTCGTCAGCCTTGTACCCACCACCCCCAGCAGCCAAAAACAGTGGGATTGCTACCATTCCCTGCCATTCCCCAAGTGTAAGCCATCTAGCTCCCTTGCCATGGAGTCACCTTCTGGTTACAAAACTGGAAATGTGTGCAAGTATAGTGAATAATCTTGTTCACCATCTCAAGCATACAAAGAAATATCAACATGGATTAGCATTGGATTCAGTAAACATGGTTTATCTCAGTTACTTAAGTAAGTCTAAGACTACTCCTTAGGCATCAGAGATTAAGACTGCTCCTGTCTTGCTACCCCACGATCCTCTGTGGGTGGCTTTCATTTCCAAGTTTGTCTCATGGCCCAAAATGGCTACCAGTGTTTCAGCCATTGTATGTGTATTCCAGGTAGCAGAAGGAAGGAAAAGGTCAAAAAGAACATACCATGTACCTAGTCCCACTCCCATTAAACAGATTTTCAAAAACGTTGCAGAACATTGCTGCTGTTTGCATTTAAACTAGAACAGTGGTTCTCAAACTTTTCAACAGCATCAGAATCACCGGGAGAGACTTAAAACAAAGGTGAACGGGCTCCACCATCAGAGTTTCTGACTAAGTGTATCTTGGGTGGCAACCAAGATTTTTTTTTTATTTCTAACATGTCCCCCAGTAATGCTGAGGCTACTAGTCCAGACGCCACACTTTGAGAATCGTTTTGGGGCTTCCCTGGTCTTGAACCTTATTCCATAGTCACCCCCAGTGGCAAGAGAGACCAAGTTTAGACTTCTCTGAGGTGAGTACTGTTCCCCACTCCACCTGCCAAAATTCACAGTTCAGCTACCAAAGAAAAGGAAGATAATGGGTATTGAGTACCAGCCTACCCCTTTTGGCTGCAATACTTTGGGTCTGTTTCCCTCCGAACCTGTTCAGTTTATGTTGTTATCCTCTGCCTTTTTCAAGCCACCACTGGAGTACACAGATCTTTGCTGTTTCTCTATAGTCATACCAGACAACCACTGTCTCTTGCTTCTTTGCAGAGGTGCCATCTAGTAACAGGACATTTGTTCCCTTTCTCTCTCTTGAAATCCAAATACCTCTTTCTCACAGACTGATCTTCCCAGAGCCTGCCACATGAGCTGGGGGAGCTTCCAGCTGCCTCAAATGTCCTTCCTCCAGCTGTGCTGTGTGTTTTCTCAACCACTGCATTTCAGCCGAGATGGAGGAAGAAACGATGGGTTTTTTTCTACTCGCATACTTTTCTTAAAAAATAGGAGTATAGCTGCTTTGCAATGCTGTGTTAGTTTCTGCTGTACAGCAACGTGAATCAGCTATATGTATACATATATCCTCTCCCTCTTGGACCTCCCCCCACCACTCCATCCCATCCCCCTAGGTCATCACAGAGCACCGAGGTGAGCTCCCAGTGTTATACAGCAGCTTCCCACCCACTATCTATTTTACACATGGTATATGTCAACCCCAACCTCCCAATTTGCTGCCCACTCCCCCATGTCCATGTGTTTGTTTTGTACATCCAAGTCTCTATTTTGGCCCTGCAAATAGGTTCATCTGTAACATTTTTCTATATCTCACATATGTGTGTTAATATACAATATTTGTTTTCCTCTTTCTGTCTTACTTCCCTCTGTATTGACAGACTCTAGGTCCATAATTAGAGACACACAAATCAAAATTACAACGAGGTATCACCTCGTACTGGTCAGAATGGCCATCATCAAAAAATCTACAAACAATAAATGCTAGAGAGGGTGTGGAGAAAAGGGAACCCTGTTGCACTGTTGGTGGAAATGTAAATTGATATAGCCACTATGGAGAACGGTATGGAGGTTCCTCAAAAAACTCGCATATTTTTAAAATACGTTTTATATTGAAGTGCAGTGGATGTGCAGTTTTGTATGTTATAGGTGTACCACATAGTGATTCACAGCTTTTGAAGGTTATACTCCACTTATTTATTGTTCAGTCACTAGGTCGCTGTAACACATTCAACTCTCTGTGACCCCATGGACTGCAGCATGCCAGGCTCCTCTGTCTTCTGCTGTCTCCTGGAGTTTACTCATTCATGTTCACTGAGTCAGTGATGCTGTCTAACCATCTCATCATCTGCCACCCACTTCTTTTGCCTTCAGTCTTTCCCAGCATTAGGGTCTTTTCCAATGAGGCAGCTCTTCCCATCAGGTGGCCAAAGTATTGGAGCTTCGCTTCAGCATCTGTCCTTCCAATGAATATTCAGGGTTGATTTTCTTTAGGATTGACTGGTTTGATCTCTTTGCAGTCCAAGGGACTCTCAAGAGTCTTCTCCAGCACCATAATTCGAAAGCATCAATTCTTCAGTGCTCAGCCTTCTTTATGGTCCAACTCTCACATTTGTACGTGACTACTGGAAAAACCATAGCTTTGACTATATGGACCTTTATTAGGAAAGTGATGTTTCTGCTTTTTGATATGCTGCCTAGGTTTGTCATAGCTTTTCTTCGAAGGAGCAAGCGTCTTTTAACTTCATGGGTGCGGTCACCATCCACAATGATTTTGGAGCCCAAGAAAATAAAATATGTCATTGCTTCTACCTTTTTTCCCATCTGTTTGCCAGGAAGTGATGGAACTGGATGCCATGATCTTTGTTTTTTGAATGTTGAGTTTTAAGCCAGATTTTTCACTTTCCTCTCTCACCCTTGTCAAGAGGATCCTTAGTTTCTCTTTACTTTCTGCCATTAGAATGTTATTATCTGTATACATGAGATTGTTGATATTTCTCCCAGCAATCTTGATTCCAGCTTGGGATTAATCCAACCCAGGATTTTGCATGATGTACTCTGCATTGAAGTTAAATAAACAGGGTGACAATACACAGCCTTGGCATACTCCTTTCCCAATTTTGAACCAGTTTTTCCATACTCTGTTTATAATTTTTATAAAGTATTGGTTTTATTCCCCATGTTGTACAATATATCCTTTTAGCTTGTTTTATACCTAATAGTTTGTGCCTCTTAGTCTCCTACTCCTATATTGCCCCTCCCCTTTCCCCTTCCCAGTCCCACTGATAACCACTCGTTGGGTCTCTGTATGTGTGTCTAGTCATACAGTTTTCCTTCTGAAGCAGTCATCTGTAATGTTATCCACCATGCTTAAGTCTGGAAAGATCAATTGTAGGGGCTTTGTGTTTTTCTAGCGGTTATACTCACTCTCCTTGAGCTAAAAGTGTGTGCAGAGAACCAAACACTGGATACCATGAAACTAATCACGACTGCACATTAGCAAACACAAAATCAACCTTGATTCAAAGACCTCTTCCTGCTTAACACAAGCTTCCCTGCTCTAGGGTCATCCTTCTTGTGGGTTCAAAGCCCCCGGGTCTCCCACATACAATGAAAATTATTGCCAGATGCAGATCCGTCCAGTTTGTGCCAAGAATTCAGGCTTCCTTGCCAGTCACAGTGCTGATGGTCAACTGTAGCTGAAAACAAAGTGAATCAGCAGAGATAACAGCTGAAGGAAAGCAAAACTGTAAGGAGAGCGACAGGAGGTAGCACCTACAAGGATGCTCAGTTCTACAAAGCAGAATGACTTGAACACCAGAGGGTAAGGAAACACCCTTGGGGACATGAGAGCCCCATCATTTGGGGAAAATGATCTTCTGTTCAGAGCTTGGCAGAATTTTTCTGTAAAGGGCTAGAGAGTAAACATTTTAGATTTTACAGAGACATATACTGTGTCTGGCATATTCTCTTTCTGTATTTCTTTTTAGCCTTGACTAATGTAAAGATCATTCTTGGCTCACCAGTTCACATAAAAATACCAACCATGGGCAGAATTTGGCCCCTGGATCTTGTTGATCAGACGGTAAAATTCTAATATGCCAAGAAAGTTATCAGTAAGGCTCTCATAGATGTCTCCTCTCCCTGCAGAAATGTAAATAAATTCAATTAAATTATCTTTAATTCTAAGAAGCAATACATGATTGCAGTGTCTATCTCAGCACTGACAGTGTGTGACAATGAATCGGTAAACCGTAGACTGTCCTAGTCATTGAATCACTCTGAGCCACCTTCTTCAGGGAAAACATGAAACTCTTTATCTTCAGTCACCTCCACGCCCCCAAGTGCTAACGTGTCTGTTCTTCTAGGCACTGTGTTCACATGCTTGCTACATGCTGTCTTATTTTCACTTGATTATATTTTCTATGCCTCTCGCTCCAAAGCCAGTAGAGAAAAGAGAGTTTCAGGAGGACATGTGGACTTTTCTCCTCTGCCAGTTGCCTCAACCCAGACATTTCACATTTGTGCTTAAAAGCTGCCCTTTTAGTCAACTAGGACTTTGTTCCAAGCCCTGACAGGCCATTCATAAACATGACATTTAATCTTCACAGCAACCTTAATGATTCCCCAGGTTCACAGCCGAGGAAACTGATGCTTGGGGAATTTATTTATTTATTTTAGCAAGGTTAATCAACTTTTTATTTGTCTATAAGTTTCTTTTAAATTGGAAGATAATCGCTTTACAATGTTACGTTGGTTTCTGCTATGCAATAATGTCAATTAGTTAGGTGTTAAGTCGCTTCAGTCAGGTCCAACTCTTTGCAACCTGATAGACTGTATCCCACGAGGCTCCTCCGTCCATGGGGATTCTCCAGGCAAGAATACTGGGGTGGGTTGCCATTTCCTTCTCCAAGAAATCTTCCCAACCCAGGGATCAAACCCGCATCTCTTATGTCTTCTGCATGGGCAGGCGGGTTCTTCACCACAAACGCCACCTGGGAAGCCCCTGGTAGCATATAGATGCCAATGCAGCTCTCTCAATTTATCGCACCCTCTCCTTCCCTGCCCCCCAGTCTCCGCAGGTCCACTCTCTACATATGCATCTCCAGTCCTCATCGCATCTTTATTGCAAATAGGTTCATCAGTACTATTTTTCCAGATTCCATATATTCTTAATATATGATATTTGTTTTTCGCTTTCTGACTTACTTCACTTGGAGAATTTAAAACTCAGCAAAGAAAGAGTAGAGGCAGAACCAAGGCGGTTCTGTCCCGTGTGTCGAGCAGGAGGAGAGACCACAGGTCTTAGCCCTGGAGGTCCACATTTAAACCTGGCCAGGCCACCTCGGGGCTGTGTACCCTGGATACGTCACTCAACCAGCTCAGGCCTCAGTACCCCCATGCGTAAGACCAGGCAAAACAAGACCACGTGCTTCATGGGTTGGTAGCAGAGATGAATGCATTTAGCAGTGCCTATTGTGTAGGCAGCACTCCCCAAATGGGAACTTTTTTAAATTATTATTATTATTAAATGGTGTTTAGACTTCTAAATGACTCCCAGGCACATACGCATTGAGAGAGATTGTTTTCTTTTTTATTATTGAAATATAGTTGATTTACAGTGTTGGGTTAGTTTCTGGTGTACAGCAAAGTGGTTTAATTATATATATATATACTTTTTCAGCTTCCCAAGTGGCTCAGTGGTAAAGAATCTGCCTGCCGAGCAGAAGAACGTGGGTTTGACCCCCCCGGGTCGGGAAGATTCTCCTGGAGAAGGCAATGGCAACCCACCCCAGTATTCTTGACTGGAGAGACCCATGGGCAGAGGAGCCTCGTGGCTGTAGTCCATGGGGTTGCAGAGTCAGACACGACTGAGCGACTAAACCACCACCATATATTCTTTCTCACTTTTTTTTCCATTACAATTTATTACAGCATATTGGATACAGTTCCCTGTGCTGTAGAGTAGGACCTTGTTTTTTATCCATCCTGCATATACTGTTTTGCATCCGCTAATCCCAGACTCCCAGTCCATCCTTCTCCCACCACCACCTTCCCCCTCTCCAGCTTGGCAAGCACCAGGCTATTCCCTATGTCTGTGACTCTGTTTCTGCTTCATGGATCGGTTCGTTTGTGTCCTGCGTCAGATGCTGTGTGTAAGTGACATCATACGATGCTTGTCTTTCTCCTTCTGACTGCCTGCACTTAGTATGATGCTCTCCAGGTCCATCCAGGCTGCCACAAATGCCATTATTTCATCCTTTTCATGGCTCAGTAGTATCCCACTGTATATGGGTGCCACATCTTTGCCCATTCTCCTGTCGATGGACATTTAGGTCGCTTCCATGTCTTGGCTCTTGTGAATTGTGCTGCTATGGACATAGGGTGCATGTACCTTTTCAAATTATAGTTTTGTCTGGATAGATGCCCAGGAGTGGGATTGCTGGACCCTATGGCAATTCTAGTTTTAGTTTTCTGAGGACCTTCCATACTGTTGTCCATAGTGGCTGCACCAACTTAACATTCCCACCAAAGTGTAGGAGAGTTTCCCTTGAGACAGGGTGTTTTCTACCTTCTGGAATATTTTAGGTTAAACTTGCCTCATCCTCAGCCTCTCATGAGATCTGAACCGCCAATGTCAGTATAGAAGGCCAGGCATCTGGTCTTTGACCTGAAAATGCATTTTATCTTGGTCTCATTTCCGGGGTGAGTGAACGGAGGATGGATGGATAGATTGATCAACTTATCTGAGGCCACATGGTCAGCCAAGAAGCAGAACTAAGTCTGAACCTGGCCATGGCCTCTCCGTGGGGTTCTCCAGGCAAGAACACTGGAGTGGACTGCCATTTCCTCCTCCAGGGGATCTTCCTGACCCAGGGGTCAAACCCATGTCTTCTGCTTGGCAGGCAGATTCTTTATCACTGAGACACCTGGGAAGCTATATATTTCAAATTATATGTATTATATATATTTTTAATTTATATATATATATATATATAATTACCTTGCTGTACACCAGAAACTAACACAACATTGTAAGTGTGTACTAACCCATCTCCCATACACTTTTCCTTCTCTTTTTAAAGTGGGCTTCCCTGGTAACTCAGACAGTAAAGAGTCCACCTACAAAGCAGGACACCCGGGTTTTATCCCTGGGTCAGGAAGATCCCCTGGAGAAGAGCAGTCTGGTGGGCTACAGTCCATGGGGTTGCAAAGAGTCAGACACAACTGAGCAACTAACACACACTGAGATGTAATTCACACAGTACAAAATGCACCATTTTTTGACAGAACTATAGGGTATTGTTTATTTATTTTCTATATTTAATATTTTTTAATTTTTTTGTTGAGGTGTGGTTGATATACAATATTATGTGTTTCAGATATATAGCATAGTGATTCACAACTGTTAAAGGTTGTGCTCTGTTTATAGTTAATATAAAATATTGGCTGTATTCCCTGGGTTGTACAGTAAATCCTTAGAGTTTATTTTATACTTAATACTCTGCGCTCTTATACTGCCCCTCCCTCTTTTTTCTCCCCACTGGTAACCAAATTTTATTCTCTGTATCTGTGAATCTGCTTCTGTTTTGTTATATTCCTTAGTTTGTTTCATTTTTAGATTTCCCGTGTAAGTGGTAACATAAAATATTTGTCTTTGTCTGACTTAGCTCACTCAGTTTAACAATCTCTAGGTCCATCCCTGCTGCTGCAAATGGCAACATTTCATTCTTTTTATGTCTAATATTCCATTGTTTGTGTGTGTGTGTGTGTTTGTATCACACCTTCTTTATCCATTCATCTGTTGACGGATACTTAGGTTGCTTCCATATCATAGCATTAGTAAAAATGCTGCTATGAACATTTGGGGCACATGTACCTTTTCGAATGAATACTTTATTTTCTTTGGATAAATACCCAGGAGTGGAATAAAATGTACCATTTTGAAGTCTTTAGTGAATGGTTCTTAGTATATTTACAAGGTTGTGGAGCCACCACCACTGTACAATTCCAGAACATTCCCATCACCCTAAAATAAAAATCATACTCTTCAAGCAATCAATCCACCTTCTCACCACACCCACCCCTGCCAAGCTCCTGGAAACCTTCAGTTCATCAGTTTGCTTTCCATCTCTATGGATTTGCCTATGCAAATAGGCATTTGCGTAAAATTAGACATTTTATATAAATGGAATCGTACAATAATTGTCGTTTTGTGTCTGGCTCCTTTCAGTTAACATTATGTTTCAAGGTTCATCCACATGGTCCCACATATCAGTACTTCATCCCTTTTTTGTGACTGAGTAATATTCCACTTGGTCGACATCACACGTTTTCGTTCTTCTTATTTCTCTCCTTGAGAAGTCTCTGGGGAATCTGTGGTGGGCATTTCACATCCGCTCCTGGCATAAGCACCTCCTCCCCTGGCCATTTGGACTTGTCTTGTCTTGGCCGCACCACGTGGCATGTGAGATCTTAGTTCCACGACCAGTGCTCCTTCCATGGGAAGCGTGGAGTCTTGACCACTGGACTGCCAGGGAAGTCTGTGGACTTATCTTTTCCATCAGTTCACACACTTCAACTTTTTCAACCTTTTAGAAGCAATTCTGTCTTCTCAATTTATTTAAAAATTAAAACTCCAATTTGTAAAAAAAAAAAAAAAATTGCAGAAAGTGGCCAAACCAATTTACATTTATGAGGGCAAATCAAACAAAGTGCGTTTTCTTTGAAACCTTGGGTTTTTTCCAAGTTTGAAATGACAGTGATTTAAAAGTACCTTACTTGATTGATTCTTTTCAGAAACACAGAGCAGTTCTCCCGTTCCTGACAGAAGGGAGCGGAAGGAGGAGGGGGAAAAAAAAAAAAACAATAAAAGCAGAGAACAAACATTTAATAACACATAAAGTGTTCAAGTAACAGTTCTGTCTTAGTTATGTTCTGCAAGCTTTGAAACGGTGTTGATGAGTGGGATCTGATGTGTGGTGGGGGACAGAAGGTGTACACCTACCTACTTTCAAGAGGGAGGGCTCCATTCATTGATGCTGAGCATCTCATACCTCAGGCGGCCTGGAGAAAAGGCGGCTCGCAGCCTGGCCTCCAGAGCAGCGCTATGTAGAGGATGAAGGTAGGCAGCACCTGCTCCTGGCTGGCCCTGCACAAAATGAACTCTTCCAGGTCCAGCTGGGGGTTTAGAAAACCCACAACTGTATGTGTTTAAATAGTGTGCCGGGGGAACTTCCCTGGTGGTCCAGTGGTTAAGAATCTGCCTGCCAATCAATGCAGGGGACCTGGGGTCTAACCCAGGTTGGGGAAGATTCCACATGCCACAAGGCAGCTGAGCCTGTGTGCCACAATGGCTGAGCCTACACTCTAGAGTCTGTGCTCGAAAAACAGAAGTCACTGCGATGAGAAACCCGCTCACTGCAACTTGAGAAAGCCTGCACACAGTAATGAAGGTTCAGGACAGCCAAAAATCAGTTAATTACTTAATTAAAATAGTGTGTTGGGCATATTGCTGTGAATTGGCCTCAACTTTAAAAGGATTTGAGGGGAGCAACCAGCCCCATATCTGTAACCTGCAATGTCAGTTTCATACACGAACTTGTGTACACACACATATTTTTAACTCGGCAGAAAAGGTTCCCTCCTTCCCAGCACAGCATCTCTCCAAGTCCCTGAGAGAGGACAAAGGAGTTTTACAGTCAGACCAGGATAATGTGCCCAGTCCATGCCTGGGTTCCTCACTGTCCCCTTGCTTCTACATTGTGTGCTGTTGTTTTTGCTAATCCCACAGCTATTCCCATAATTAGGAGAAACCAGAAAAATGCAATCCAACCTGAAAATTGTTCACTCACAGGAATCCGAGGATGGTGTGGGAGTTCTTCATTTCCCACCCCTCAAATGCACCAGGCCCACCTTGGAAAGGCAGCTGAAGGTTCTTCTTCAGTAACTCAAGCCCATACCCAGTAGGTGTTTTTTCCTCCTCTCTTCTCTCCCAGAATTCTAGATTCACAACCTAAAGAACCCTGGAGTATAATACCCTCCAGACACACAAACATTGGCTGCCTCTCAAAACATCACTCTGTGATTTTATGCCAACAGAATCCGTACATCTTCTCCACAATATCAAGGACCCCTTCTCAGGTTATAACAAAGGACATATCTTACTTTCTACGGTTACTGTAGCAAAATACACTACTGGGTGGTTAAACAACAGAGCATTAATTTCTCACAGTTCTGGAGACCAGAAATCCAAGATAAGGGTGTCAGAAGGTCTGGTTTCTCCTGAAGCTTCTGTCCTTGGCTCTCTAGTCCCATCCATGTTGCTGCCAGTAGCATCGTTTCATTCCTTTTTACGGCTGAGTAATATTCCACTGTATATTTCTATAAGGTATAGGTTTTGATACATGTATGCATTGTGAACTGACAGCCACAGTCAAGCAGTTGACACATCCATCACCTCACACAGTTACCATGTGTGTGTGCGTGCATGTGCGTGCATGGGAGAACACTTTAGATCTACTTTCTCAGGAAATTGCAAGTCTTCGATACATGTTATTAGCTATGGTCACCATGCTGTACGGGTGGTCTCCAGAACTTATCCATCTTATAAACGAACTCCAGCCCCTGACCAGTCTACTTTCTGATTTTATGAGTACAACATTTTTTTTAGATGCCACATATAAATGAGATCACACAGTGTTTGACTTCTGTGTCTGACTTTTTCATTTAGCAAAGCATCATCCAGTTTCATCCATGTTATCACAAATATCAGTATTTTCTCTTTAAATTTTTTAACTTATTTGCTTTATATTATTTTTGGCCTCATGGGGTCTTTGATGCTGAACACAGGCTCTCTCTAGTTGCAGTGCCCAGGCTTCTGTGGTTGCAGAGCAAGGCTCCAAGTGAGCAGCCTCAATAGTTCACAGGACATGTGCTCAGTTGCCTCAAGGCATATGGAGTCTTCCCAGACCCGGGATCAAACCTGGGTCCCCTGAATTGGCAGGTGGACTCCCAACCACTGAACCACCAGGGAGGTCCGGATTTTCTTCATTTTTGATGTTGACTTATATTCCATTGTATACATACATATCACATTTTCTTTGTCCATTCTTCTATAGACAGACACTCAGGTTGTTTCCATATCTTGACTGCTATGAATAATACTGCCATGAACATGGGGGTGTAGATAATTCTTCAAGATGGTGATTTCTTCTTATTAGGGTATACTCAGAAGTGAGATTGCTGGATGGCATGATTGTTCTATTTTTAATTTTCTGAAGACACTCCGTACAGTTTCCCGTAGTGGCTGCACCAATTTACACTCCCACCAACAGTGCATAATGGTTTTCTTTCTTCTAGATCTTCACCAACAAGTCATCTTTTGACTTTTGGATCATATCCACCTAAACAGGTGTGAAGTAATACCTCTTTGTGGTTTTGATTTACACTGGTTAGTAATGTTAAACATCTTTTCATGTATCTGTTGGCCATTTGGATATTGTCTTTGAAGAGTTGTCTGTTCAGGTCCTTTGCCCATTTTTAAATTGGGCTATTTAGGGATTTTGTTTGTTTTTTGCTGTTGAGTTGTTTGATGGAAGAACACAGATTTGAGCCATGGAGAATATAGCTGGAGGTCCACTTATAGAAATAGCTTACTAATTGATGAAGCCAAACAGTGGGAACGAGAGTCAAGAGATGGAGAGATGTAGGAATTAATTGCAATTTTGTTTTGAGAACCTGGTTCTAGCAATACCTGAAGCTGAACTCTTCCCTCAGATACTTGAGTTGTATAAGGCAATAAGTCACCTTTCTGCTTAGATTGAATTGAGTTGGATGTTTGCCACAGGTTAATGAGAAAGTCCTGACAGACCCAATATTGTGGTTGCCTGCTTGCCTGTGCCTCCCACCCCCCACCATCCCATACATCTGTGTGAATGGGGGCTTATCCCTCTGGTTCACTGTGTTATAACCCAGGGACAAGAACATGCTGGGTGCATAGTAAGGGTTCATTAAATGGCTGGTGGATCTTCATGGTTATGTAGCATTTGACAGATGGAAAGAGATGTGGATGATGTGGTCCAATCCCTTAATTTGTAGAATGAAGAAACCAAGATCCGAACAACAAGAGTACAATGAAGGCTCTATGGAAAATTAAAGCATAGAGTAGAATCTGGGATTCCAGACTCTCCATGCCCACCAAGTAACAAACACTCACCAAAGCGGTTGATCAGGAAAGGAGTCTTTTTCTTTATTTCTTTTACTTGAAAATTATTTTATATTGAAGTATCTTTGATTTACAATGTTGTGTTGGTTTAAGGTGTACAGCAAAGTGATTCAGTGTATCTATGCTTTTTTTAATTCTTTTCCATTTAGGTTATTACAGAGTATAAAGAAGAGTCCCCTGTGCTCTACAGTAGGTCTTTGTTGATTGTTTTAAATACAGCAGTGTGTACATGTCCAACCCAACTTCCCAATCTATCTCTCCCCACACTGTTTCCCTCTGATAACCATAAATTCATTCTCTAAGTCTGTGAGTCTATTTCTGTTTTGTAAATAAGCTCATTTTGCATCATTTTTTTAGATTAGAAAGGAATTTTTAAATACAAGGAACTTCGTCCCCGTGGCTTAACCAGGTTATCCAAAGATCAGTGCTTTCTTCACTATATGGCATTTTTGTTATTTTTAACTTTTCATTAAGTGTTGGAGTATAGCTTTGTGATAGTTTCAGGTGGACAAAGGAATTCAGCCGTACATACACATGTATCCATTCTGCCTCAAAACCCCTCCCATCCAGGCTGCCACATAACACTGAGCAGAATTCCCTGTGCTATACAGGTCCTTGTTGGTTATCCATTTTAAATATTTAAAATTTAAATATTTATCCATTTAAATAATATCCATTTTAAAAATTTCTATAACTGTTCATTTGTGTTCCTGAAGTTCTTGGTTCACGAAAAATGTCTAATGACCCACCAATGTTAATCTTGGTGTAACTCAGTTTAGGGATAGGAAGTCTTATTTGAAAGACAGTGTGTGCATGTGTGTGTGTGAGAGAGAGAGAGAAACTGCAACGACCATTAGCAAACTAATCACAATTAATCCACGAGGGAGTTTACTGCTTTAATGAAGCCATTAGCCAAAGACTATTCTCAGAAAGAAAATGTTAAGACTGAACTCTGAGCACATTACCTGTAATGAACCTGAAAATGGACTTGGGGAATTTCTGCAGTATTCTTGGCGTCGGTAATAGCCAATGTGCAAGCTGCTCAAACGGCAGCTCCAGCTCCAGGAATCCCGTGGACCCAAGAGAAGACATGGCAGACGGTCGATGGGCACTGGTGTCGCAGAGAAGCTGGCGCTCCCCTTTGTAACTGATGGCTCTTTCAGCTGTGCACTTGGTTAATGCAAAAGGTCACTTCTGTGTCAATTGCTTCCCTGGAGGAAGAACTGAGAAAATCTCTTTCCTTGCATCTCCTGCTTCAGAGTAGAGCAGCAGTTCTGGAGAGGGATTTGGGGAGAAATTGACTCAGAGGTAAAAGGTGCCAATAGCCATCCCAAAGCCAGAGACCCCTTTTCATCTTCGTTTGACCATAAGGAACAGGATTGCACAAGTGCCAACAGGGAGCACCTACAGATTTAAGAGAGAAGGCATTTTCTTCATCACTTTGCAAATCATAAGACACGGAGAGGTGTGATGCTAATCATTTTGCATGAAGTCAGTATGAACAGGATAAAACAAAGCCCCCAGACCTCCGAGGGAATGGGCCACAGTGGGGCAACAGGAGAAGACTGGTGTGCTACACAAAGCAATGAAGCCAGTTGCCAAGGTGTAGCAGTGATGATGGGCATTTGGGGTAAAAATTACCTAACTCTTTGATTGCTCTTGTAGTGAATATCTGGGGCTTCCCTGGTGGCTCAGGAGTAAAGAACCTGCCTGTCAATGCAGGAGATGCAAGAGATGAGGGTTCAATTCCCAGGTGGGGAAGATCCCCTGGAGGAGAGCATGGCAACCCACTCCAGTATTCTTGCCTGGAGAACCCAGGAACAGAGGAGCCTGGCAGGCTCCCACATTGGCAAGCAGGTTCTTTACTAGCTGAACCACCATGGAAGCCCAATATCCTTCATCATAACTGTAAAGTCTCTTTTACCATATAAGGCAACAGACATACAGGTTCTGGAGACTGGAACACAGGCATCTTGGTGATTCCACCTTCCACGGTACTTTCCTGCACAAAGTAGCCAGGCAATTTCTGTTGCTAACAACTGAAACCTCACTGATGTGTACCTTTAACTTGGTCTCTGCAACAAAGAAAAAGGATGCATATTTTTTTATTGTCATGGTTGAAAACTAGACAATCACAGATAAACTAAAAGTAAATTATGAAACGCCTAGCACCAGGTTATCTTTCTAAGGTTTAAAAGATTTTTTACTACAAATCTATCATGTGATTTTGCACCTGGATCTGATCAAACAAAAATTTAACTTGTTTGTGAGAATAGGCTACAAAGAGGACAGGCTTTATTACAATGAGACAGTTTACCCAGACGTAACAAGAAATGAACAAGTATACTAAAAATCCCCATGCTGTGCCTTGCAGATTCTGTTTGGAACATTCATTTTTATTTTGTTTTTTAAATTTCTTTTTAATTGGAGGATAATGGCTTTACAGTGTTGTGTTGGTTTCCGCCATACATCAACATGAATCGCCATGCATGCATGCTTAGTCCCTTCAGTCATGTCCGACTCTTTGCGACCCTGTGGACTGTAGCCCGCCAGGCTCCTCTGTCCACAGGGTTCTCCAGGCAAGAATATTAGATTGTGTTGCCATGCCCTGCTCCAGGTTATCTTTCTGATCCAGGGATTGAACGTGTGTCTCCTGCATTGCAGGTGGATTCTTTACCTACTGAGTCACCTGGGAAGCACCCCTCCCCCCCACCCAACTCCCATCCCACCCCTCAAGGTTGTCACAGAGCACCGGGCTGAGCTCCCTGTGTTATACAGCAACTTCCCATTAGCTCTCTACTTTATATATGGTAATAAATATGTTTCAATGATACTCTCTCAATTCGTACTCTCTCAATGCCACCCCCCTGTGTCCATAAGACTGTTGAACATTCATTTTTAAATCAAGTTTTTAAATCACAAATTTGACTCCTCTAGAAACCTCCAAAATACACAATTTGAACTTCCCACTCATTTTCATGTATAAACACAGCACAGAGTCCTTGACCTTCAGATGACCTTCTGTCTAGCAAGCAGACACCTATAACCCTTTTGCCCAGGTTCCTAAGTTAACTGCGGCCATATCTTGTCTAAACCAGGAGAGGCACACACCGTGGAAGGCTTCCCCTAGTCTCCGAGAGAACCAAATAGCTCCCTTGACCCAAGTATGTCTCGTTCTTCCGGCAGGACACTGAGATCCTGAACACCGCCATCCTCACGGGAAAGACAGTGGCCATGCCCATCAAGGTGGTCACCGTGGAGGAGAACAGTATCGTGACAGATATCTCGGAGTCCGTGGAATGCAAGTCCACAGATGAGGAGGTCATCAAAGTAAGTGATTCCAGGGAGTTTCCTGGCAGTCAAGGGATTAGGACTCAGCACTTTCATTGCCAGGGCTCGGGTTCAATCCCTGGTTGGGGAACTAAGATCTTGCAAGCCAGGTGGTGCAGCCAGGGAAAAAAAAATGTGCAGAGTAAGTGATTCCATTAGTCATCTGGATTGAGCGGTGGAAACTTCATGGGGGCATCTTGTTCACCAAGAGAAGTTAGCCTGGTGAAATAAGAGGTCTGGTGAGTTGGTTTGTGTTCACAACCTTTCTGGGCTTCACTAAACTTTCCCATTTCCATCTCTTAATTTGACATCATGCCAGCCTTGTTGCCATCAAGTGTGCTGTGGACAATAAGTCAGACCCAAGTACCTACAGTAACCAAGCAGGTGACTTGAGTGAGTGAAGTGGTGAATCAGACAAGCCCATTTCTGGAAGGGCAGCCATGGTCAACTCCTGCCAATTATAGGGGGCTTCCCTGGTGGCTCAGACCTGGGTTCAATTCCTGGGTTGGAAAGATCCCCTGGAGAAGGAAATGACAACCCACTCTAGTACTCTTGCCTGGAAAATCCCATGGATGGAGGAGCCTGGCAGGCTATAGTCCATGGGGTCGCAAAGAATTATGGCCGTGTATAAATGTGAGTTCAGGACTGGTACGCCTTCAAGAGATGCCTCAAATTTCATAAAAGTCATCTGTTTTTCAATGTTGGCAACAAATAAAAAAGAAAACTACAATGGGCAAAAAATAAAAGATAAAACACACCGGCCACATGCATCTGAACCATGGGGCAGGTGTTGAAACCACTGTTCCATGAGGCAAATTATGAACACTGGGTCAAATTCAGCCTACCACCTGCTCTGTAAATAAGTTTTATTGAAACATGATCACTCAAATCTATTTCTTTTTTAAAAATAATTTTTGAAGAGAATATTCTTTAAATTCTATAATATTTTGCAGTTCCCATGATTTCATATAATCCCATAATAATCCTTTTGTCCCCTTGCCCTCACTGGTAACCACTGGCTTGTTCTCTGTCTGCAAGTCTGCTTAGTTTTTGTTTGGTTTACTAATTTGTTGTATTTTTTTAGATTTCAATATAAGTGATATCATACAGCATTTGTCTTTCTCTGTCTGCTGTATTGCACTTAGCATAAGGTCCTCCAAGTCCATCCATACTGACGCAAATGGCAAAATTTCATTTTTCAAATCTGTCTCTATATTGTCTGTGGCTGCTTTTGAGTAAGTTTCCATGGAGACTGTCGTCTGCTTGTCTAAGATAGTTACCATTAAAAAAAATCATTTTTAATTTTTTAAATGAAAATAAAAGTTACCATTTTGTCCTGCCAAGAGAAAGTTTTCCTCGTGAATCCCTGCCTTAGACACTATCATTTTTTAAATTTTATTGGAGTACAGTTGATTTACAATGTTGTGTTAGTTTCAGGTGTACAGCAAAGTGATTTGGTTATACCTATACATATATCTATCCCCGGGATGGCAGAGCCTGATGGGCTGCCATCTATGGGGTCGCACAGAGTCGGACATGACTGAAGCGACTTCGCAGCAGCAGCAGAAGCATATATATATATCTTGGAGAAGGTGATGGCACCCCACTCCAGTACTCTTGCCTGGAAAATCCCATGGGCGGAGGAGCCTGGTGGGCTGCAGTCCATGGGGTCACTGAGAGTCGGACATGACTGAGAGACTTCTCTTTCACTTTTCACTTTCATGCATTGGAGAAGGAAATGGCAGCCCACTCCAGTGTTCTTGCCTGGAGAATCCCAGGGACAGGGGAGCCTGGTGGGCTGCTGTCTATGGGGTCGCACAGAGTCAGATACGACTGAAGCGACTTCGCAGCAGCAGCAGCATATATCTATATTTTTTCATATTCTTTCCCCATATAGGTCATTATAGAGTATTGAGTAGGGTTCCCTGTGCTAGACAGCAGGTCTTTGTTAGTTATCTGTTGTATATATAGTACCCCAGTGTTCATTGCAGCAGTATTTACAATAGCCAGGACATGGAAGCACAGTCCTAAAAGTCCATCAACCAATGAATGGATAAAGAAGATGTGGTACGTATAGAATAGGATATTACTCAGCCATATGAAAAGAATGAAATAACGCCATTTGATGGACCTAGAGAAAGTCACACCAAGTGAAGTAAGTCAGACAGAAAGAGACAAATATCATATGACATCACTTATATGTGGAATCTAAAGAAAGTACAAATGAACTTACCGACAAGACATAAATAGAGTCACCGATGTAGAAATCAAGCTTATGGTTACTAGGAGGTAATTGGTGGGGGAAGATAAATTGAGACCGTCTTGAGGCAAGGACCCTACTTTTTGATCTTTCCTACCGACATTTACCATGATCACGCGCCCGCAATACTTGCTCAAAGAATAAGACAGTCAGGGTTTTTTGAAGCCAGAAATTAAGCATTTGGCCTTTCTGTGTATTTTTTTTTTAATCAATAGAAACATATCCAAGAGAACGCATCCAGATAATGTTTCCCGCTTCACCTGCACTGCCCCCCAACCTCGAGCCCAAATCAAGTCTGACAAGTAGCAATCTGTCTTCTTTCTGGAGTTAAAAACATGTTTGCATGGAAGAGAACCTTACAGACCATGGAAGGGGAGGATTGGAGTGGGAAAGTCCTTCGCTGCAAACCCCACCCCAAGAATGGACACGTGCAGCCCAGCGTTGTTGAGATTGTTCACGGCTCTGGATGCCGCGTTCACAGTTGTCTAAACTGTTACACAAACCTTCCAGTAGGTGGCAGTAAAGCATCCCAGCAATACGCTATGACCACCATTTTTTGACTGTTGGAGGTACTGTCTCAAAGCAGAGATGCTTTTTTCTTCACCCAACAGTGGTTTATGACTGATGGTAACCCTGATCCCAAAGTCCTTTACAGAGGACCTCGAAAGCCTGTGGGAGGAGAAGAGGAAGTGGAAGTTCTAAACAACATTGACCAATAGAAATATAGCATGAGCCACATAAGTAATTTAGATTCGCTAGTTGTCACATTCAATAAAAAAAAGTAAAAAGAAACAGGTGAATTTTATTTTTAATGCATGTGTCTAACCCATTATATTTAAAATATTGTCATTTCAATAGGTAGCCCATGTGAAAATTATTAATATGACAGTTCACATTTTTGGGCGCTAATCTGATCTCCGACTCAGTGGATATGTGAAAAGTGAAAGTGCAAGTCGCTCAGTCGTCTCCGACTGGGCAACGCATGGACTTTACAGTCCATGGAATTCTCCAGGCCACAGTACTGGAAAGTGTAGCCTTTCCCTTCTCCAGGGGATTTTCCCAACCCAGTGATTAAACCCAGGTCTCCCACACTGCAGGCAGAGTCTTTACCAGCTGAGCCACAAGGGAAGCCCAACAGTACTGCAGTAGGTAGCCTATCCCTTCTCCAGCGGATCTTCCCGACCCAGCAATTGAACCAGGGTCCTGCATTGCAGGCTGACTCTTTACCAACTGAGCTATTAGGGAATCCCCAATGGACATGAGTTCGAGCAAACTCCGGGACATAGTGAAACAACAGGGGAGCCTGGCACGGGGTCACAAAGAGTCAGACACAATTTAGCAACTGAACAGCAACAACTTTCAAATCCAGTATAAGTTTGACACAGAGCACACCTCCATCTCTGAACCCCATTTCAAGTGGCTCAGAGCCACGTGTGGCTCGTGGCTGCTGTGTTGAACAGTAAAGTCCCAAGTTCAGAGACAGGATTTGCAACCCTACCACTCTTAATATTTTGTGCCAGCTAATTCTTTGTTATGGGGACTGTCCCATGCATTGCAGGATGTTTAGAAGCCTCTTTGACTTCTTCCAATAGATGTCCATAACACTCTGAGTTGTGACAAACAAACATGTCTCCAGACATTATTAAATGTCCCCTAGTAGACAAAATCACCCCCACTGAGAATCACTGCCCTGAAGGATACCTCCTTTGCTTGTGGCTGGACAAGCAATGCTCTTTCCAGTGGCCAAAAAGTAACTTTGGGAGGAGGGGTAGGGGAGAGGCTCTTGGTTTTGGATCTAGAGGCCCCTCTCCTCCCAGTCATGGTCACATGCTAAGTCCTTGCTGATCACTGGCCTTTATTACTGATTCGCAGCTTCCCTGGTGGCTTAGCAGTAAAGAGTCCGCCTGCAGTGCAGGAGGTGCAGGTTTGACCCCTGGGTAGGGAAGATCCCCTGGAGAAGGGAATGGCAATCCTCTCCAGTATTCCTGCCTAGGAAATTCCAGGGCAGAGAACTCTGGTGGGCTACAGTCCATGGGGTCACAAGAGTCGGACATGACTTGGTGAGTAAACCTCTACCATCACTGATCTGCAATCTCCCTGAGAGACAATCTGGTATCTAATTCAAAGGGTTATTGTGAGGATTCGGGAGTTTCATTTTTCAAGTAAAGGGCTTAACTCTGAGTTGGGTAATCCCCTTGACAACCCTATTAAGTAAGCCAGGGGTTACAGACTGGCTGCCTGCAGGTATATTTTTGTGGCTGGAACAGTGTTATTAAAAAATTAGCATGGGTTGCAGCTTACTTCCAGTGTATGATTCAGGGACATTTTAGGAGATTGAATGAGTTGGGTAACCATTGCCATGACCCAGTTTTGGAATATTTTTGTCACCCCATTTGCCGTTGATCCCCATTCCCACCCCTAGCCCTGGGCAACCACTAGTCTACTTTCTGTCTCTGTAGATTTGCCTTTTGGGGGGCTTTTCACATAAAGCGAATCATGCAGTATGTGGCCTCTTGCTGAAAGTTTGGTGATCATTTTGTACGTAATCTCTTTTGACACTTTACGGATAACCATCTAGTTAGAGATCTTATTTCACAAGAACGGGATCATATCATACAAACTATTTTTTACCATGGACTTTTAAATTAGGCAAATCAAATGAACTTATTTACAAAACAGAAAGATACTCACAGACATAGAAGACAAACTTACCGTTACCAAAGGGGAAAAAGGGGAGGGATAAATGAGGAGTTCAGGATTAGCAGAGACCCACCATTACATATAAAATAGATAAATAAGGACCTGCTGTATAGCACAGGGAGCTATATTCCATATCTTGTAGTAACCTATAATGGAAAAGAATCTGATAAAGAAAAGATTTCATATGCATATATATATATATAAATGTATAACAATCACTTTGCTATACACCTGAAACTCACACAATATTGTAAACCAAAAAGGAAAAAACAATTTAATTGGGAGATCTACAGATACACACACACAAACGCAGACACACACAGCATAGCATACTTTCCAGCCCTCGGGTAATCCATGTTAATTACCTACCTGATCTCATTCTATACCTTTCTCCATGCTCAAACAATCATAGACACATACATGTCAAGGCGTGTGTGTGTGTGTGTGTGTGTGTAAATGCACATGTAGGAGGGGTTTTTCTGTCCTGGCTTGTTTTGCAGCATTTGTGTATGTCTGCTCAGTCATGTCCAATTCTTTCCGACCCCGTGGACTGTAGCCCACCAGGCTCCTCTCTCCACGGGAGTTCCAGGCAAGAATACTGGAGTGAGTTGCCATTTCTTCCTCCAGGGGATCTTCCCGACCCAGGGATCAAACCCACGTCTCCTGAGTCTCCTACATTGGCAGGCGGGTTCTTTACCAACTGTGTCACCTGTTTTGCAGAGGTGGGGTCATATCACATGCACATTTCTGCTTCTTCCTCTCTCTCACCTTGCAGTGCTTCTTTAATATCCCTGTCTGGTGGGCATTTGGGAAATGAAGCTTCACCAGTGAGGGACGTAAAGGAGCAGCGAGTGGCAAGGGGTCTGGTCTGCCGTGTGTTTGGGGTTTAGGTCAATAGGAGTAATAACGTGTGAGTGGAAAGACCTGCAAACTTCAGCATCTGTGTTGATTTATGTGCAAGAAATGAAAAAGCAACAGCCCAGAGAAGGGCAACCATGTGCCCAACAGAAGCCCAGGAACAGCACAAGGAAGGACAAGCACCTCCAACACCTAAGCAGTCATCATCATACGGTCCTTGCTATGAACAGCGGCCCCCAGACTTGCTGGCACTAGGGCCTGGTTTCCTGAAAGACAGTTTTTCCATGAACCAGGGAGGGGGCAGAAATGGTTTCAGGGTGATTCCTGCACATTACATTTATTGTGCACTTTATTTATCATATTATTACATCAGCTCCAGGAGACCCAGTTTTGATCCCTGGGTCAGGAAGGTCCCCTGGAGAAGGAAATGGCAAACCACTCCAATATTCTTGCCTGGAAAATCACATGGACCAAGGAGCCTGGTGGGCGCACCCCATGGGATCACAGAGAGTCGAACATGACTGAGCGACTAACGCACACGCGAACACACACATACACACACACCCCTCAGATCTTTAGGCGTTAGATCCCGGAGGTTCGGGACTCCTGCTATAAATATTTGAACATCCTTGGAATAAAGATGAGCCTTACATGGATGGCACTGCACAGGTTAATTTGCATAGGCTTTTTTACTCGTGATCCATGAAGTAATGGTATCTCAGATTCAACAACATAACATACAGTATTTTCTACAACCACCTAATGATTCATTCAATAAAGATACATTGGCCTTTTACTAAAGACCATTCTGGTACTGGGTACTCAGCAAGAAACAGAACATGCCCTCCCCACCCCCTTCTCATGGAGCCTGGCATTCTAGTGATGGAGGGAGTGGACAGTAGCAGATAAGTGTATATTACATGTGGGGATGAGGACCGAAAAGGAAATGCGATGGGTGCTATGCCAGGGTGTGGCCTCAGGGTAAAGGATGACTCCAGATAGGGTGGCCTCTAAGGAGGAGATATTCAGGCCAGTTAGCAGAGAAAAGAATGCCTGTCAGTGCCTGCTTGGTTTCTCTTAAATAATTTTTTTTAATATTTGATTATTCGTTTTTGGCTTCACTTCATTGCTGCATGAGGACTCTCAGGTTGCGGTGAGCAGGGGCTGCTCTCCAGCTGTGGTGTTCAGGCTTCTCACCGTGGTTTCTCTTGCCGCAGCTCACAGGCTCTAGGGCCCGTGGGCTCAGGGACTGCGGCACATGGGCTCTAGAGCACAGGCCCAGTCGTTGGGGGACATGACTTGTGGGATCTTCCCAGACCAGGGATCAAATGCGTGTCCCCTGCATTGGCAGGCAAATTCTTAACCTTTGGACCATCAGGGAAGTCCCATCGGTGCCTGCTATTGGCGGTGTGTCCCTGATTTTCACAATGCTCTACTAACCCACTCATCTTAACCAGGCTGACTCTAGGAAACACCACCTTCTGCTTCCTGGGTGACCTCTATTCTGGTCGCAGCCCTGCATGTCTTTTCTCTGAAGCTTCTGAGGCCACAGTGGGTAAGCACTCCCCATGACAGGATAGGAATGCTAAGATTTAAAGCATCCTTTTAAAAGCACATTTAATGAATTTTCAGTGCAGCCTGTTTAACCTCTAGGGCATGGTTCCAGCTAATGGATCCCATATGTGTGTGCTAAGTTGCTTCAGTCGTGTCTGACTCTCTGAGACCCCATGGACTGTAACCGACCAGGCCCCTCTGTCCGTGGGATTCTCCAGGCAGGAATACTGGAGTGAGCTGCCATGCCTTCCTCCAGGGGATCTTCCAGACCCAGGGATTGAACCCACATCTCTTGCGTCTCCTGCATTGGCAGGCAGGTTCTTTGCCATTAGCACCACCTGGGAACTCCCTCATGGATCCCAGGGCAGAACTAAAAATAATGCACATGGGCAACCAGCAGCACCTTCTTTCCCCCACTGACCAAAGGAGTCCACCTTAGTTCCAATACTTGGAAAGCAATCGCGCATAAGCAATAGTCTTATTTTCCCTGGTACACTGGCTCCCTTCAGCACAAAGCTTTATCCCTGCCGAATTTAGTATTGATCCCAAGAGTTCTGAGTGGGATCCTTGAGAGAGCTAAGTTCCTTAATAACAGCCTGAAGTTTTTAAAGAGTCATGAGATTGATAACCACTGTGAGTGGCAACTCCTTGCCCAGTAGGAAACTGGGCATGCCTTTTCCAAAGAAGGGAAGAGAGTCCCTTATTCATGCATCTTGTATCATACAGGCTCCAGAAGAAACATCGAAAGGTCTTTATCCTCAAGAGCCATTTGGTTCTAAGAATGAAAGAAAATCAAGAAAAACAAAGGAGTCCCGGGTGTCAGCATAGGCTGAGTGACATTGCCCAGCCATGCCCCCTTCTGAGCCAGGGGTCTCCAGTGTAAAGCAAGGAAGCTCCTTTCATGAAAGTTTCTTCTAGCATCAGAATTCCCTCCAGCTGGGGCTTCCCTGGTGGTCCAGTGGTTAAGAATCCACCTGCAATGCAGGGGACACAGGTTCGACCCCTGACCTGGGAAGATCCTACATGCCCCAGAGCATATTAGCCCGAGCGCCACAACTACCCTAGAGCCTGTGCTCTGCAAGAAGAGAAACCACCACAATGAGAGGCCTGACCACCACAACTAGAGAGTCACCTCCACTCACTGCAACTTGAGAAAGCCCTCACACAGCAATGAAGACACAGCGAAACCAAAAGTAAATAAATTTTAAAAAATTTTAAAGAAATTCCCTTCAGCTGGGATGCAAAATGCAGTTGAAATAGCACATCTGAGAGCTAACATTCTGCAACTTCTTCAAGCCTCAGTTTATTCATTTGTAAAATGGGTACATACTTATAGCAACTCCTAAGGTTGCTGCAAATTTTCACATGTGTGTTAAGTCACTCAGTGGTGTCTGACTCTTTGAAACCACATGGACTGTAACTCACCTCTGTCTACGGGATTCTCCAGGCAAGAATACTGGAGTGGTTTGCCATTTCCTTCTCCAGGGGATCTTCCCAACCCAAGGATCGAACTTGTGTCTCTTATGTCTAATTGGCATACCACTAGCACCACCTGGGAATCCTGAGTTTTAACATAGGGTCACAAAGAGTCGGACACAACTGAAGTGACAGAACACACGCAGAGAACACCTAGAAATAAAGCGTGTAGGACAATACATTCAGTTAGCTCTTCTTACTATCCACACATTCAGTTAGCTCTTCTTACTATCCAGATAGGCTTAGAGCAGGAGTTCTCTCCCTAGGAGGATCGCATCCTTTGCCAGGGAACATTTGGCAATGTTTGGAGACGTTTGTGGTTGTCACACTCAGAGAGGGTGTGACTGGCCGCACAGGTAACTCATGGTTACCATGTTGGATAGCACATAGGTAGGGCATTGGACGGCCCAGGTGTTGGACATTGCTATCATCCCAGATGTTATTCAAGAAGCACAGACTCAGAGCCTCCAGCCGGTAGGAGCTAAGCCAAATGGTTGTCCCTAGGAGAGGTGGCTAGGCAGAAGGAATGACTGGGGCTGGCCAAGAAAGAACAGGTTGGTCTAATACTCTGTAATAAGCTCCCAAGAATACTATGTTCTAATAAAAGACTTTTGCAAAAGATAAGACCATTTATTCATGAGTCAGACTTCACTTGAGCCAAGAGAGGCTCCATCTAGATTTACTTAATTGGGAAGAGAGGTTGTCAAGCCCCAGAAATCTTGACTCTGGGCATGTACAGCCCTTGCCTTGAAGAAAAGTTTCTGGCCAGCTCCAGGAAGCACAGGGTAGAGAATTCGTTTGCCTTGGCAGAAATTTAGATTTGGAAAATACTTCTCTCCTGTGTCTGCTTTTGCTCCTGCCAGATACTAAAATTTTTACCCCTCATTGACCTCTCTATTGAAATCCATCTGATTACAAAGATTCTGTCTCAGACAGCATCGTATGTCAACTTCCCAATGGCCCATCATATCTTTATCAAGGATAATGTGCTTGTTGAATGATGAAAACTCTCCAGTTGACTTAATAAGTAAAGGGAGAAATTGTCTTATAAATGGAAAGTCTAGGGCACTGCAGGCTTCAGACACAGATGGTTTCAGAAATCAATTTCTCTGCACCTCTGAGCTCTGCATTTGACTCTATTTCTTTCACTATCAAGCCAAGCACTCCTTTCTCTCCTCTTTTTTTCTTTTTTTGGCCGTGTCAGGTGTTAGTTGGGGCATGCAGGATCTTTGTTATGTTACATGAGATCTTTCACTGCCACGCATGTACTGTGTAGTTGTAGTTCAGGCTTAGTTGGCATGTGGCATGTGGGATCTTAGTTCCCCAATCAGGGATCAAATCCATGTCCCCTGCATTGCAAGGCAGATTCTTAACTGCTGGACCTCCAAGGAAGTCCTGGCCTTGGACTTTCTAGAAGTGGTTTCAGAGGCCATACATCCACCGCTTCTCAGATCCAACTCCAGCAGAAATGAGATGCTCCTTTCCCTCCATCAAAGATCCTGGGACTTCCTGTTATTGGGCTCGACAAGAATCATATGACCATCCCGGACCAACCCCTGTGGCCAGGGCAGTGTGATGTGTTAGGGATATGCCCCCACTGTATAGCTGGTGTCAAGACCCTTGAAGTACATGAGCTGAGCATGAAGACCTAGGGAGATTCCCCTGAAAAATACCTGAAAACCGATACAGAAAATAAGATGATTGTGTTTGGGGCAGTAAAAATAACTGTCCACTGAATCTGATCTGGAATTCTATTAAATTACTTCTGATTTACTCTCATTTTTCTTTCCCTGACTGTCAGTTTCTGAGCTCTCAGAGAATTAGTAGTCACCATGTGGTGTCAGCTTAATGACAATGGTGCCTTTTTACCTGTTTATCTTGTCATTCTTGCTGAGATGCTTAAGGACAGAGATACACACAAGATGGGTCTGGGCTGGTCCAGCAGATCTTACCTCTTGTATCTGAGAACATGTTATTGGCTAACAGATAAAGTGACCCTAACTGAATTAAACCCAAAAAAAGGAACTTTAAGGGCTTCTATATTTGTACAGTAAGCAATCTGGCTTCAGGAATGGCTGAATCCAGGAGCTCAAATGAGGTCATCAGTCAGCATTTTACTTCTGCTTCTCTGTTTTTTGGTTCAGTATTCTGTACCTGTACTGACTGAAATCTTGGATGAGCTGTACTGTCCCAATGTGGCTGCATGCCATCTCTTTACATGTAGCAGTCTGGCATGAAAAATTTTACATTTTACATGTTTCAGCCTTGCCTGAAAAATTCCTGAGATTCCCTCTGACTGTACCAGCTTAAGTCATGCATTCACCCCTGAGCCAATCGTTTGTGGCCAGAGAAATGTGAAGCTCTGATTGGCTTAGGTCATGGTCACATGACCCTAATTTGGAGGCTGGAGGTGGAACTTCACCCAAACCTCTGGACTGATGTAGGGGAGGGGAGGGTTCCCAAACGCAACTAAGGCAGGGGCCACAGAGATGAGAACTGGGTGCCTGGAGTAGAGGCTCCTCCCTTACCTCTTGTTCTTAGCTACCCACCCTTTCCCTGTTCTCCTGTCCACCTCTTGTTCTTAGCTACCCACCCTTTCCCTGTCCTCTTGTCCCAGGGCGTTTCTCACCTTGGCCTGGGTTAGGGAAAAGGCCTAATGTCAACCAAGCCATGACATTAGCTAAAGCAGTGATCAGCTCTGATGGAGGCAAAGGACACGCAGTGGAAGAGTCTAAACTCTCCCAGTAAGACTCTGCCCTGGCCTCTCCCAGGAGGATAGAGGTCCCGTGTTTGGCTATTGAAGGCATGAGGAGAGTTGACAAGGAAATTGACACCATAGCGTGTAGAAGGCTATCATGAAATGATTTCAGATCAGAAAAAGAAAATGAAGAGGAGGAGAAAATACGTGACTTGTAACAAAGTAAAGGACTTGATAGAAACTCAGACTCATCCTTCCAGCTTCACCAGATCCCCTGAGTTCTTGAGAGAAGACAGGTGTGGTCACGACCAGCAGATATGGTCCTGGGGCTTTAGCACCATCCCTTCCCAAACTCCCATTTCAACCTGCATGGCTGGATCACTCCCATCCTTGCTGCCTAGTTTCCTCTATAATTAAGCCCTTTCTTCCTCACTCTGCTCCAGTATTCAGGTGGTGGCTGAGGCTTTTGAAATAAATCTTCTCTAGCTGCTGTCTATGGGGTTGCATAGAGTCGAACACGACTGAAGTGACTTAGCAGCAGCAGCAGCAGTGGGGAAGCTCTTCTGAGTCTAGAGGTTCAAAGAGAAGCCATGAGGCACTCAGTCCCCTCAGCAGGACAGCCCTGGATCTTGCATCTTGGGTACCAGGACTTTAGGATCTCAAGTGACATCGTTAGGCAAAGAGCCGGGTTGATGGCACAACAGGTGGCCTGGGGCACAAGGTCCTGGAGAGAGATGTGCACACACAGGAAAGACAGTGCTATATAAGTTCGGCATTCTGGAAGCTTCTCCCCACACTTCAAAGCATGAAAAAGAAGAAAGCCCTTATCTACACACTTCCAGGGCTAATACAATCCATTTACCCAACAAATCTGCCAGGCACCTCTGTGGTGGTCTACCTGTATGTGCCAGACATGGGGCTAATTCCCTGTATTTGTGGGTTTTCCAGTTTAATTCTTTCTCCTGGCAAATTTGGGGTGCTGTTCTCTCCCTGCCCAGCACACCCTAGCCCGCTTCTCTAGCTTTGAATTTACCAACCTTCCTTCTGTTTCTGCAAAAGGTCAAAATATTACTACCTTAGGGTCTTTCCACATTATAAGAGAGAAGTGAAGGGCCAGAGCTTATTGTACTGGACACTTGAAATTTGCCAAGGGGATAGATTCTAAAATAAATCTTCTCAATGCACTGTACACACCCACAATGATAACTATGTCAAGAGATGGATACATTGTTTAGTGTAGATTATGGTGATCTTTTCACAGTGGATACATATATCAAAGCATCAAGTTGTACATCTTAAATGGATACATTTTGATATGTCAAAGATATCTCAATAGAGATGTTTAAAAAAATCAAAGGATTTTTTTTCTTCCAAAAAATTACATTGCCTCTGATTTTCCTTTTAACAGTATAATGAAGATGGTAAGATGATAAAGATGGGCCCCTGAACTTACACAAGTTATTGAGCATAATTATATGAGACAAACTTTTTAAAAGAGAAGGAAAGAAAGACAGTTTAGTAAAATTCTTGTCTATTAGTGTCTGGAAATTGCAGAAGGTCACAGGAAGAAAGAAGACTTGATCACAAACCTCAAGGACTTTCTTGTTAATTCTAAAATAGAAGCACTGAGATAACCTTCCACCAACTAAATTGACAAAGTTGTTTTTTTAAGGGAAAGTTTCCGGAGCTCAAGAACTGCTTTCAGATCCAAGTCCAATACGATTGGCTGTGTGACCTCAGACAAGTTAACCAACCTTTCTGTACCTCGGTTTCCTCCTCTGTAAAATGGTTTGTGTGAGGACAAAAGGAGTCGGTCCTTAATGTCCTCTTAGCACAGAATCTGACATACAGCAGGCACTTAAGAAATGCTAGATAAGGAAGATAAGAATATCTGCCTGGAACTTTCTCCCCCAACTCACAAGGCTGCCCCCTTCTTGATAGTTGGAATCCTCCCTCTCTTGTTCCCTTCTTTTATTTTTCTCATGGTATTTGTTGCCCACAGGTGTCTTCTTATTGACTGGTTATTATCTACCCAACACTTCCCATATCAGAACATCCTTAAAGTCTCCTTATCACTCACATCTACATCTCCAGTGCCTGGGAAAATGCCTGGTACATAATAGCAATACAGGAAGTAACTGTAAAAAGGAGGAGTCCTCATGTGCTAGCTGAAGAATGTGAACGTTGCTCAGTTGTGTCCGACTCTTTGTGACCCCAGGCACTATACAGTCCATGGAATTCTCCAGGCCACAATATTGGACTGGGTAGCTTTTCCATTCTCCAGGGGATCTTCCCAACCCTGGGATCAAACCCAGGTCTCCCCCGCTGCAGGCAGATTCTTTACCAGCTGAGCCTCCAGTATTCTGGCCTGGAGAATTCCATGGAGTATATAGTCCATGGGTCACAAAGAGTCGGACACAACTGATCCGCTTTCACTTTCAGATGAAGAATAGTGAGGGGTCAGCCCTGACCCCAGTGCAAGCCTGGCCACACATTTGGAGCCTCTAGCGAGGAAATCCAGCTTCCTCTGAGCTTGACCACCCTGGGGAGGGTCCTGCTGTCCAGTCGGCCTACACGGGCCAGGTCCCACCCAGCACCACCAGATCCAGGGTGGACAGGAATCCTGAGCTGAGAACCACTCAACATCTCCCAAGTCCTGGCAGTGTTTTGCACTGTCAGCTGGAGAAAGTGTGATTTATCACAGAACACATTTCTGTTTGGCCATCCTTAAGCGAGGAGCAGGAAGCAAAGAGGAGGGAAGCGGAGATATCATCCCAGAAATACTGCTTAGCCCTGCCTTCCCCCACCTTTTCCTGTTCTTCTTTTCCAGGGATGTCAGAAAAGTAAGTGTCAGGCGCTTTTGTAGTGAAGGAACTGCTGAAATGGCAGCAGACCTCCTACAAACATAAAACTTTCTCTCCGGCAGCTGCAGGGGGGGGCAGATAGTGGGGAAGATGCTAGATAAGCCAGAAGTTCTGCGGGAGAATAGGACACAGAGAAAGGAAAGGAGTTCTCCCAGACCAAAGCTAGGGCCAGGCAGAAGTCACTGCCCCTGGATGAGAAGCTCTGATGTGGAGAATTCCCAAAACCATGGGCTCTTCCTGCCGTGGCCTCTCTACTGCCTAAGGAGGAGAGAAGGAGTATGGGATAAAGGGAGAATGGAGTGTGAAGGGGAAGGAATATGAGGCCTCCTGAATGGTACAGGCAGTGTTCTCTTCACCACAGCATTTAGAAGAATAACTCAGTCAGCTCTGCTGCATAACAAGTGACCCCAGTATTCGGTTGTTGAAAAGAATGATCACTTTCTCTTGGTTGTGCTTTTGCAGATCGTCGGGTGGTCTCTGGGCTCAGCTGGGCTGGGTCCCTCCCTGCACATCAGGCAGTGATGGAGTGCAGATGCTTCATTCCAGGGCTGGGCTGAGAGGTCTCAGCTAGTTTAAGTTCCTCTGGTGGCAAAGTTCACAAGGGCTGGCAGAAACACACGACAGCTCTTCAGTCTGAGCTTAGATAGGTTGGCTGTCAACTTTTTCCACATTCTCTTGGCCAGAGCTACCCACATGGCCAGGTCTGCCATCAATGCAAAATAAAGTCTTTCTGCTCACAGTAGAAGAAAAGGAATAAGAATCAAAATCAACAACTCAAACAGCCCATAAACCAGTAGGCACCATGGTTAAGAGCAGAGTTCTGGGGTTGACTGTGTTTAAATTCTGATTCACTAACTACCACCTGTGTGTTTTGGGGCAAGTTACATCACTTCCCTGTGGTTTTGTTTCTTCATCTGAAATATGGATGTGATTCTTAAAATGTAGCTCTGTCCTGTGTTCATGGTGAGGATTGAATGAAATGATCCATGTCACCCCTTAAAATGGTCCCCAGTTTACTGCAGGCACTCAGAGAACATTTTTTGCTGCTATAAAATGGTTATCACCCATGAGAGTCCATCTCCTCGGATGTGTATTTCCCTGTGTGCAGTGGGTGGGTGAGTGTCAGGGGCAAAGTGATAGGGGCAACCCTGAGGGTCCCCTAAGGGGAAGAATAGGGGACTGAGTACCTGCGTGCCTCTTCTTCAGCAAGGACATGTGCCATGGCTGCCTTGAAAACACTCTTCTCTGGAAATGTTGTGGCAGTTTCTGGCCATTTAATTCCCCATTAATTATGAGATGTGAGAGAACCTCACATTGGTTGCCAGTAATTTGCATGAAGAAATAGTCTGCCAAACAGTCTCCCAGGACATAGCTCCCAGTCACCCCCACAGCCTGCCCTGTCAAGGATCGCTCAGCCTAACTCTTGGTGGGGTGGGGTTGACACTTTGCATACTTCCCATGAGGACATTGTGCAATAATTAAAATTAAGAGAATAATAGCAAAATAAATAAATCTGGGCACTATGATAGGTGGTAGGATGGAGAAAGCATGGGAGAAAGTGGGCACAGAAGGGGAGGCAGCCTGCTGTGGGATGTGGGCACCTCTGGGGCTGGCTTTCAACACCTCCAAGACCAGCTGCTGCCCACTGTCCCTTCCAATAGCGCCCCCCAAATTCTCCAGTCTGGCCTATGAGACCAGTCAGACACCAAGGTAGAAAATGCAAATGCTCTGGGGTTTTAGGGTGATAACAAAATTGAATGAAATAGTCTTTCAATGCTGATAATTAATTTGCTATTTTATAAACACCATGAAAGTCAAAGGAGATCCATTAGCTCTGATTCATTCATTCACTCATTTTCAGCATACATTTATTGAGTGTCTGCTATATGCCAGGTACCATTTTAGGCACTAAGGGTACAACACTGAACAAAACAGATAAAAAATCCCTGCCATCCATATTCTATTGAGGGAAGACAAATAAAACCCAAAATAAACAGGTAAAATGTATAGTGTATGAAATGGCAATGAGTGGTAGAGGAAAGAAGTGTCAGGAGTCTTAGAGGAGTTGTAATTTTACAGAAGAATGCCTGAGAAAGTATCTGAGAATTTACAGAGCGGCTTCCCAGCTGAGGCACTGTTGACATTTGGGATCTGCTGACTCTGTGCTGTGGGGATGTGCTTGCTGGAGGATAGTGCGGGATGTTGAGCAGCAGTACTTGCCTCTGTCATTAGCTGCCAATTGCTCATCCTTCTGGAGAAGGAAATGGCACCCCACCCCAGTGTTCTTGCCTGGAGAGTCCCAGGGATGGGGGAGCCCGGTAGGCTACCATCGATGGGGTCGCACAGAGTCGGACACGACTGAAGTGACTTAGCAGTAGCAGCAGCTCATCTTCCAATTGTGACAACCTCCTTCCCTAGCTGTAACAGCCAAAAAGAGCTCCAAAGATTGTCCAGTGGCCCTCGGAGGATGCAATGATCCCTTCTTGAGAACCACTAGATTAAACATCTAAAGGAAGCAAAACAAGGATGTCCACTCACACCAATTGTATTCAGCATAGTTTCAGAAGTCCTAGCCACAGCAATCAGAGAAGAAAAAGAAATAAAAGGAGTCCAAATTAGAAATGAAATAAAACTTTCACTTTTTCCAGACTACATGATACTAGTCATAGAAAACTCTAAAGACACTATCATAAAGCTACTGCTGCTGCTGCTGCTAAAGTCGCTTCAGTCGTGTCCGACTCTGTGCAACCGCATAGATGGCGGTGCACCAGGCTCCCCCATCCCTGGGATTCTCCAGGCAAGAACACTGCTACTAGAGCTCATCAATGAATTTGGTGAGGTTGCAGGATACAAAATTAATACCCAACAATCTGTTGCTGTTTACACACTAACAATGAAAGATCAGAAAGAGAAATTCAGAAAACAGTCCTATTTGCCACCTCATCAAAAAGAATAAAATACCTAGGAATAAACCTACCTAAACATTTAAAAAAAATGATACAAATGAACTTCTATACAATACAGAAGTAAACCCACAGACATAGAAAACAAACTTATCATTACCAGAAGGGAAGGGTTGGGGGAGAGGGATAAATTAGGAGTTTGGGATTAACATATACACAATACTGAATATAAAATAGTAATCAACAAGTACCTACTTATAGTACAGGAAACTATACTCAATATTTTGTAATAACCTCTAAGGGAAAATAATTTGAAAAAGAATATATATATATACACATATATATGTGTATATATATATATATATATATATAACTGAATCACTTCATTGTCCACTTGAAACTAATACAGCATTCCCTGTCCAATGTTCCAGCCTGTCTGAATGGGCTTATTTGGGATGGGCCAAGAGAGTGAGGGAGGGCCAGGGCTGCTAATGGAAAGGATCTGAGCTGATCCATGGGCCAGTGGCCTGTCTCAGGGCCCCTTTCCCTGGTCCCCTTGCCCTCATTAATGAAAAAGATTCTAATATCCACATGGCAGGAAGGACAATTTCTAAGTCCATAGGCTCAGGATATTACCTGTTCAGACAACATGATAGAAGCAATCTGATCAAGTCCTGCACTAGCTGTCATAAACCCTCTTCTCCACCTTGGGCAAGCTACAACCTCAGTGTTCCTCAGTTTTCTCATCTGTAAAATGGGATCCTGGGGCATCTCTGGTGGTCCAGTGGTTAAAAATCCGCCTCCCAAGAAGGGGATGCGGATTCGATCCCCAGTTGGGGAACTAAGATCCAACATGTGTGGAACAAAAAAGCCCAAATGCTGCAAGTACTGAGCCCACACACCACAACTAGAGAGAAGCCATGGGTCACAACAAAAGATCCCACATGCCACAACTAAGACCCAGCACAACCTGAAATAAATATTTAAAAAATAAAAATAAAATGAGATCCTGATTGCTGTGCAGAGCTCCAGAAAGGACCAAGGGCGAGAATGATGGGGAAAGTACACAGCAAGTGTAAAACAAGGCATCAGCACAGTGCAAGGACATTTGACATTTTATGTTACTAGAGCAGGTACACACGCTCAGGCACACAAGAAGTATAAGTCATTTTTCTGTATCTGAACTTGATTTCAGTTTGCAACCCCCAGTCTCCTGAGACACAAAACCTATACCTGGAGTTATATTTCTGAACATATAAGTTGGAGATGTTAATTAGAGAGCCAAGTAGAGATGTTGAATAAGCTCTTTGTTATCTGGAGATGGGATTTGGGGAGTCATTAACACAATGATGATATTTAAAGCATCAGAGCTAGATGATTACAATAATGAAAGGAGCAGGTATGGACTGAATGTTTGTGTGGCTCCCAAGTTCTTCTGTTGAGATTTTAAACCCTAATATGATGGTGTTAGGAGTAGGGGGGATGGGGAGGTGATTAGGTCATGAGGGTGGAGCTTTCGTGAATAAATTAGTACTTTTTTAAAAAGATTGGTTTTTATTTTGTTTCTTGTTTATTTTTTTACTGCGAGGTTTGTGGGATCTTAGTTCCCCAACCAGAGATTTTTTGGGGATCTCCACTGATGCATAAGCTTTCTCTAGTTGTGACTCCCAGGCTCAAAGGTGTGGCTTAGTAGTTGAGGTGCATGGGCTTAGTTGATCTGAGGCATGTGGAATCTTCCTGGATCAGAGATCGAGCCCATATCTCCTGCATTAGCAGGCAGATTCTTAGCCACTGGAACACCAGGGAAGTCCCTAAATTAATGCTTTTATAAGATGCTCTAAAGAGCTCCCTCACCCCTTCCATCAAGTGTAGACCCAGACAGAAGACAGAATATATGAGTCAGGAAGCCGGTCCTCACCAGACACAGAATCTGCCGGTGCCTTCATCTTGGACTTACCAGCCTTCAGAATGTGAGAAGGAAATGTCTGGTGTTTAAGCCCCCCAGCCTCTGGATATTCTGTAATAGCAGCTCCAGCAGGCTAAGACAGGATATATATGATGCCATGGAATCACAGAAGGAGCAATTGCATTGTTTCAAGGAGTGAATCTCTTAATTGTGGTCCTCAGACCTGAGGCATCAGCATTTCCCAGGCACTTGTTACAAGAAAAACTGTGGGGATCCCCCTAGACCTGCTCAGTCTGAGACTTTAGGGGTAGACTCAACTATCTGTGGATACTTGACAAGCCCTCTCTGATGCACACTCAAATTTGAGAACCTGTTGGCTGCAGGAATCCAGACAAAAGTCTCACTAGATGTTGGTGGCTGACCAGCAGATACCTTTCGCTTTCCTCATGGAAAGTGGTCCCCAACCTCTACCTTAGGAAGCAGGTGACATCCTTGGGAAGTTGCCAAAGTCTGAATGACAGAAGATATCAACCAACCATATGCCATTCAACCAGAACCCTTGTGACCCAACCTGGCCCGTCAAGGTCCTTAAGAGCAGACTGGTTGATTCTGTGGTCACCAATGCTTTCAAAAGGCATAGTTTAAATGTCACAGTGAGGACTTCCCTGGTGGTCCAGTGGTTAAGAATCCACCTTCCAATGCAGGGGACATGGGTTCAATCCCTGGTCTGGGAAGATCCCACATGCTGAGGGCTGGCTAAGCCCGAGCACCACAATTGCTGAGCCCATGCTCTAGAACCCGTGTTCCACAATGAGAGAAGTCACCATAACGAGAAGCCTTCCCACTGCAACTAGAGAATAGCCCCTACTTGCTGTAGCTAGAGAAAGCCCATGTGAAGCAATGAAGACCCAGCACAGCCAGAAAATCATAAATAATTTTTTTTAAGTTTATTTTTAAAAGTCACAGTTAGCAGGGGCCAGGAGATAGTGGTATTAATGGGCAGCCCACCCACAATGAGAAATTTAAGAGATTCCCAGAAATGGATCAGAGGAGCTGCAAAGATTCCCGTAGTGGGGTTGGATTCCTTTTTTGCAGACAAGCCAGCTCATTTTGTGATACCGTGGTTCCCACTGCTAGCCACTTAGGAGATGATTAATGCAGCCTGCGACTTCCCCAGACATTTATGGCACCTTCAGGAATAACAGTGACAATGGCTCTATCATGCCCGGTGGCTGCATACCCTTGGCGTTCTTCTTAATTATTTATATATTCTGGAGCGGCCAGGTTCCCTCCCACCAGAGCTCAGAAAGGTAATAAATGAGGAAAGTCAATGGTCTGTAAATTACAACATTGATTAAAGAAGTGATTACTGATATAACTCTTGCTCGGCTATTAGCTAATGCCTGCCCAGATCCAGGACAGTGTTTACATGCTAATGACAAGTCTGGGACAGCAATGAAAATTGGTTTCCACCCTTAATCAGTATGTAAACTCTTTTAAACCACTCTGACCATGAGTGAGAAGATCCATTCGTGTGTTCCCCTCCCAAATGCCCCCTGCCACTATCCCCAGCAGATGGAAGACGTTCACTCAGCCCAGCCCTCACCAGCTGCCCTTCCAAACAGAAGTGCAAGTTGAAGTTGAAAATTGGGCCCAGAGTAGTCATCTGTAGTTCCTAGAAGCTGGGGAAAGAAAGTGCAATCACAGGAGTTCATTGCTCAGCATCGGATGTTATTTAACTGGAGCCATAGACCCCCTGAGGGAAATACTGCTCCTTCCAGAGTATACAATCTGGATGGGAGACAAATAAGCACATTGGGCTATTACCACTTAGTATATAAGTGCTGCTCAAAGAGTCCATGTATGACTTCGTTAACTCAGGAACGCTACACAAAACTCTGTGTATATGCATTTCTATGGCAAGAGTTAACTTTATGTGTATTCCCAAAGGAGTTGCTGACTCCTAAAAGGTTAGGAAACACTGCTCTAAAGCTTTCTGGAAGTTTTCAAAGTAATTTCTTGTGTTTCCACTGTTCTTGACGCCAAGTTATCTCAATATTTTGCATCTCCTCTTGCCCCAAGATCTATGGCTATGTTGAAGCAAGCATCCCCATGAAAAAAAGAGCCCTGTTTATGCATCCATCTAGCTGTTCATCTAACCATCCTTCTATCCATTCATCCATGTATGCATCCATCTATCCACTCATCCATCTATCCATGCATGCATACATGTATCCATTCATTCATCCATCTATCCACCCATGCATATATGCGTTCATCCATCCATTCATCTGTCTATCCATCCATGCATCCATCCACTTAGCAATTTATTCACCCATCCATTCACTCATCCATCATCCACCCTCCATCCATCCATCCATTCACCCATTCATCCATCTGTCCATCCACTCACTCATCATCCGTCCATCCACCCATTCATGCAACCATTCATTCAGTCCACTCTGCTGAGCTCCTGCTTCTTGAGCAGCTGGGATGAGGCACCAAGAGATCAAAGAAGGAAAAGATATCCTTATTGCCTTCAATGGTTTTACATTTCTGAAGCTGAAAATGCAAATTTACACAAGGGGTCAGTGTGATCCCATAAACTTGGCTATGCAAGATGGATCATGTTGTGTCTCTATAACCCATCTTGATTTCTGTTTTCAGTTTTCAATTCATTATGGTGGTGAAACATATCCCAGGCTAATTTCTAGAAGACATAACTACTATCAAGGCCTTGGAGAGGGGGCTTCTAGCCTTAAAGTGTTCTGTTCACAGCTCCTAGGGTGCACCCATTATCAGTTGGAATCCACGTGGGTTACCTCTGATGTGGTCCCATCCTTGCACATGCTGCTCCTTCCAGCCTCCTCCCAGGGAGCACAGGCATCCTCAAACTGTTCCTGAGTATCCATGGGGCTGTAAATAGATCCATCTTCCTAAGGGTTCAGCAGAGGAACACAAAATCTAGATGCTTGCAGGCTTTTATTTTTATTTTGTTTATGTTTGTTCTGCTTTGTGTTCTGTCTTCTCTCTTTCCTGAGGCCATGATCTGCTAGAAATGGGAAAAGAGAGGGGAGGGAATTCAGGGGAAGGAAACAGGTTGATCTTCACTAATGTGATGCTGCCATTCATAGAAGGAGCAGTAACAGTACAGATAACACAAATAATCCTAGGGGATCAGGGGAAGTGCTGCAAGCAGAGAAGGGTGTTCCCAGGGAAAAGGAACATCGTATACAAAGACCTGAGTGTTCTGGGGAGCCATCAGGGCTGCATGTAATTGGAACAGTGGGTGTAAGAACTGGGAGTAGAGCTTTGCTGAGGAAGAAAACTCTTCTTCTTCCACTTCTTCTTGAGGAAGTACAAGCCCTTCAGATCTCGGGGGGGCTGAATGGGTTGGGACATGAGTGTGGCTGATCTTCTGGACAGACATCAGCCTGGAAACAGACAACCTCTGGTACCCACATCACATTCCCTGACTCCACCCAGAGTTTAGTCCCAGCTGCAATTCTGACAAGATTCAAGTTCGCTTGTTGATTGCTGCTTCTCTCACACTGCTCATGCTTTCCATCCCAGGGCCTGTGTCTCAGCCTGGAATAGGGGGAACACATGGGCAGCACTCACCCAGTGAGAGAGAGGAGAGGTAGATTATATTTCTGCTTCTCATCCTGCAGGTTGACAATTCTGGAGGCTTTCCAAGAGATCCCAGAAAAACAGAGCCCAATGGTCACAGTACCAAATGCAAAAATGGACCTTTCTACTGACCTTTTTTGTTTCTCTGGCTCCCTCAGTCTATTCCCTGGTCCCCATTCCATAGGGTCACCTCCCAAGTAAACCAACTGCACCAAATCCTTGTCTCAGGCTCCACATTGAGGAGAACCTCCATTAAGCATGTGTGCTTTGCTAGAGACAAGGACAAATGGCTGAAAGGTGGTCTTCAGATCCCAGAGAACTTCTCCTCCTCCATCCCCTCTCTCTTGGCAGGTGTCCGACCATTGTGACTATGTCTTTGTCAATGGCAAAGAGATGAAAGGCAAGGTGGATGTGGTGGTGAACTTCACGTACCAGCACCTAAGTGCCCCCCTGCACGTCACCGTATGGGTGCCCCGACTGCCCCTGCAGATCGAGGTCTCTGACACGGAGCTGAGCCAGATTAAAGGTTGGAGGGTGCCCATCGTGGCCAGCAAGAGGTGAGTCCGGGATGGGGAGACACATCAGAACCATGACAGTGATGGCCGTGGATACTGATGTCAACAAAGGAGGGGCCAGTGCAAGGCCCAGGTGATGCTGTTACCATGGTGATTACATGATGCGTAGTGTGCAGGCCTCTGCAGCCTAACAGCAATCCTCTGGGAAAACCGAGACTCAGGATAACCCAGCCAGGCAGGAAGGCTGCTAAGCAGCCAGGTCAGTATCAGATCCAATTGTTTGCACTCTACATGGGCTCCTAGTACTCTCTCTCCTAAAGTGCTCCTCCAGAAGGAAACCACAAAAGTAACATAGTTTTCTAGCCTTTCAATCCCCAGAGAACTAAAGTTTGGGCTTATTTTGTCTATGTGAAACAGCGATTCCTTTTCAGTTCTGGGTGAATATCTATAATCTTAAAAAACTCTGTGCATATCAAATCATTGGATAAAATCTAAATGCATTTATACTGCACCATCGGGGTGCTGTCTGTGCTTAAACCAAAAGAAAAACTTTTATTCCATGTGACTCTGGATCATCCTGTGTGGGAATATGGTCTTGTTTCCTCAGCTCTGTGGCCCCCCAGGTCAGCTACATAACAGTTGTTGCTGAATTATTGGTTTCCTCTATGACATCTTCCATCTTAAACCATCAGGCCTATTTTCCTGACTGTCTCCCAGGCACCAGAGTGTTGATTTTTAAGGAACAAGTAGTGTCCATCTCAAGAAAGATAAATAGGACAGTGAGATAGTGAGTCTACCTTTATAGAATGAACTTGAAGGAATTTGTCCTCCTCGGATGAGGAAGACAGCTGTGAATCTAGCCAAGACTTCAGACCATTTAGTGGTCTCAGGTGACCAAGAAGTGTCTTTGTTCCGTGTCTCTGAAGAAGGAAAAACTGACACTTGCTGGTTTCAAATCCAACCTTGGCTACTTTCTAGCTTTGTGAGTTTGGGCCAGCCACCCAACATCTCTGACTCAGTTTCCTCATCTGGACATAAGAATAATTACAGTTTTGCCTCATGGTGTTAAGAGTTCATCCATGAAGATCTTAGCATGGGCACATCTCCAGAGCATCATATCACTTTGAAAAATAGACCTTTATACAGTGGTAGAATGTTCTAGAACCACAGTATCCAATACAGTAGCCACTAGCACAAAGGGTTATGGAGTGACTGAGAAATATAATGTTGGGATTTGCTTAATTTTCTCCATTTAAATTAAATTATAAATAGCCACACGTGGTTCTCAGCTACTTCGTGGACAGTATAGCTTTATATTAATAAATATTAACTCTTACACTTTTATTTGTCAACAGATGCCTTTGAGAGAGATAGTGTTTTGTGGGCTAGATATACAGGAGGTGGGATATGGGGAAATTCTTTGGGTCGTGCTGTTAAGTGGAGAGAGATGTTTATCTTTCCTTCTCAATTAAGTCTTACCTTCCTCCATCGGCAAGTAAAATAAAGCTTCTTTGCATTGTTTAAAAAACAGCTGGTGCTTCTGTGTGGTCCTGAGTCTCCTGCCTGGGATGCTATCTCTTGGCAATTGATGGGGAGGTATCTGCTTTGCAACTCCAGAGCATCATGAAATCTGTCCCCTGACCCGAGAGCCTCCTCTCCTTCCCCATCAGGCCCACACGAGACAGCGAGGATGAGGACGAGGAGGAGCGGCGGGGCCGGGGCTGCGCCCTCCAGTACCAGCACGCCATGGTGCGGGTCCTCACCCAGTTTGTGTCCGAGGGGTCTGGCCCCTGGGGCCAGCCAAGCTACCTGCTCAGTCCCGACTGGCAGTTCGACATCACCCACCTGGTTGCCGACTTCATGAAGCTGGAGGAACCGCACGTGGCCACTCTCCAGGACAGCAGGATCCTGGTCGGGCGGGAGGTTGGCATGACAACCATCCAGGTAGGAAGCTGGAGCCAGGAACCTCTGCACACCCATCACTGAGCATGATGTGCCTTGGAGGGAGGCAGTTTGCTAGCAGGGGTGGGTCCTCTAATGGCATCCTGTGGACACCAGAAGGTGAGGCTGGACCAGCTCTTTGAGTCCCAGGTAAAGTGGAGTGAAAGTGATAGTCATTCAGTCATGTCCGACTCTTTGTGACCCCGTGGACTGTAGCCCACCAGGCTCCTCTATCCATGGAATTCTCCAGGCAAGAATACTGGAGTGGGTTGCCATTTCCTTCTCCAGGGTATCTTCCTGACTCAGGGATTAAAGTTGGGTCTTCTGCATTGCAGGCAGATTCTTTACCACCTGAGCCACCAGGGAAGCCCCTTTGAGTCCCAACCTCCTTCCAAACAGAAACGAGAAGGCGGCACTGCCCCCTTAGCACCTTCTGTGACCCCACTCTCTGCTGCATCCTTCATTCCCACCACCTCCACCCCAGTCCACCCTGCCTCTGCTTCTCCACCCTCGGCGCCCCTTCTCCAATTCGCACCTCCTACACCCTCTTAGAAAGCATCTGCTCCCCACTCTGCAATACTTGTGCCAGTGGCCAAGGCAGGTTTCCTTTCTTCCTTTCCCCCCTTCTTACCTAAGTCAGCCTGTAGTTCTGTCATGTAGTCATTCAACCAACTGTTCAAAATCCTGCTGTCTCTTTTGCCCAAGGAAATGTATAGAAGGGTGGGGTTTCAGGGCAGATGGGAGGGCGCAGAAGGCCTTTTATTCAACCCATCAAGTTCCACACTACTGACTCCACCTTTTGTGGAGGGTTTTTGTTTGTTTAATTTTACTGAAGTATAGTTTGATCTACATTGTTGTGTTAGTTCTAGGTGTTACAGCAAAGTGATTTAGTTACACAAATACATATGTCTTTTCTTTGTTAGACTTTTTTCTCATATAGGTTATCACAGAATACTGAGTAGAGTTCCCTGTGCTGTACAGGAGGTCCTTCTTGGTTACCTGTCTTATGTATAGTAGTGTATGCGACTCCCCCTTTTTGAAATGTCCTTCTGGATCTTTTCACAACCCCCCAGGTGGGAAAGACTGATATATTTCTACCATTTCACCTGGACATCCCAAGTCCAACATTTGGCATATGAGATGAAGCAGAAGGGCATCCCAGGTGGTGCCAGTGGTAAAAAATCCATTTGCCAGTGCAGGAGATGTGGGTTGGATCCCTGGGTTGGGACGATGCCCTGGAGAAGGACATGGCAACCCACTCCAGTATTCTTGCCTGGAGAATCCCATGGACAGAGGAATCCAGCAGGCTAGATAGAGTCTGTGGGTTCCTAAAAGAGCCGGACAGGACTTAGCGACTAAACAACAACAAATGAGGCAGAAAGTAAAATTTCAGCAGAGGATACATTGTACCCGGGGTTGGAGGGGAGACTAGGCTGTCTATATTCAGTTCCCCAGTTGATGGCCTAATTCACTTAGAATTGGATTCAGGCTGAACAGAGTCCATTGGTGTGCCACTCTTCGAGTCCAGCCAGCAGGACTGCTGCATATGGTTGACCAGTTTGTGCGGTATGCAGAGAGGCTTCATCTAAACGAGAAGGATCATTTCCTTTCAAAGACACAATGGATTTTAATAGTTAGGTCAAGTTGCCAAAAGATAGAGCTAAAGTGTCACAGGGAAGAGTGACTATCTGATTCTCACATAACACGGGATAATGTATAAAGGGAAGTTCTGGCTCTTTCTTACTCTATTCTGTACCCTGTTGGGATGGGCAAAGCATAGCTGGGAAAGGTTCCAACATCCATCCAGAAGCAGATGTGATGGATTGGTCTGTGTCTGCCCGTCCCCCAGGTGCTGTCCCCTCTGTCTGACTCCATCCTGGCTGAGAAGACCGTCACTGTGTTGGATGACAAAGTCGCGGTGTCAGACCTGGCCATCCAGCTCGTGGCTGGGCTGTCTGTCGCCCTCCACCCCAGCACGGAGAACAGCAGGGCTGTCACGGCTGTGGCCACAGCTGAGGAGCTGCTGCGGGCCCCTAAACAGGTAAGGGCCCGGATGCCAGGAGGGAGTAGGTTCCTGCCTGACCTAACCAAAGGGGAGGGAGACAGCAGGAATGGGGGCAGGGTAGCCAAACCACGTTCCAGGAGGAAGTAATGCTGGCTGTGTAAAATCCACGCGGCTTTGAGGTCCAAGTAGTGGAGTCTGTGATGAACTAGAAGAGTGGCACCCAGTGCCCAGAGGCGGACGAACCATCTGAGCAGCAAACTCTCAGAAATCCAGCTGCTTCAGACAACACCCACTGTCATTCACAGTTTTGTGGGTCGGGAATCCAAGTGGGCTGAGCAGGATGCCATGCTCTGGGGTCCACAGGCTGAGAGCAGAGCATCTTAGCAGGATGCTCTGGGACTAATCCACTTCCACTCTCACTGGTGTGGTTGGCGGAATCCAGCTCTGTGCAGTTGAATCCTCAGGTTTCCTAGGTTTATTGCTGCTGGCCGGGAGCCTCTCTTCACTTCCTTCTCTCTGCCCATACCCTGCACCATCTTCAGAACCACTAACAGTGTATAGAGTCCTTTCCATGCTTGCAACCTCTGAGTTTCCCTCTGTCACCACCCAGAAAAGCTCTTCTGCTTCCAAATGTTCATATGACTACAGCAGACCCACCCAGCTCAGCTAAGCAGCTCTCCCTAACTTCACCTGTGCCTATAACATCATAAGAGGGACATCTCATCATGTTCTCAGGTTCAAAGGAATAGGGTGGACCATTCCAGAAATTCAGCTGTTGCTACCTGGCTTTGTTCCAGACTATCACCAGCAGGGACCTACAAATAGAACGGGGAAAAGTAGGAACAGTGAAAGACTTTATTTTCTTGGGCTCCAAAATCACTGCAGATGGAGACTTCAGCCATGAAATTGAAAGATACTTGCTCTTTGGAAGAAAAGCTACGACAAATCTAGACAGCCTATTAAAAAGCAGAAGCATTACTTTGCCGACAAAGGTCCATCTAGTCAAAGCTATGGTTTTTCCTGCAGTCATGTATGGATGTGAGAAGGCTGAGTACTGAAGAATTGATGCTTTCAAACTGTGGTGCTGGAGAATTCTCGTGAGGGTCCCTTGGGCAGCAAGGAGATCCAACCAGTCAGTCCTAAAGGAAATCAGTCCTGATTATTCATTGGAAGGACTGTTGCTGAAGGTGAGACTCCAATACTTTGACCACCTGATGCAAAGAGCTGACTCACTGGAAAAGACCCTGATCCTGGGAAAGATTGAAGGCAGGAGGAGAAGGAGGAGACAGAGGATGAGATGGTTGGATGGCATCACTGACTCGATGGCCATGAATTTGAACAAACTTCCAGAGATAGCGAAGGACAGAGGGTTCTGACATGCTGTAGTCCATGGGGTCACAAAGACACGTGACTTAGCAACTGAACAACAACCACCACCTGGCTTTGCTCCAGAGCATCACCAACAGGGACCTGTAGGGGGTCTCATCCACATCCAGCTCACAGTGCTGGCACCTCTGCTCACCTCTCCTGGGGACAGGACACTGGCATGGGGTTGGCTGGTTTAGAAATAGCAGAGGAGGAAAGTGGGGAGACAAAGCAGAAGGCATGAGGCTATTTGCCGAGAACTGGTAATTAATTAGGGGACGATTGGCATTGCCACCTCCCTGGCGTGGGGCAAGGCCACCCATCAGCTTCCAGCATCACCCATCTGTCTTCATTGGCTGATGGTAATTGGAGGGCCCTGGCGCTGCCTACCGGGATTTATGGATGGAGTTCATTCAATTTGCAGACATGACTCTTGAAAGAATAGGAGCTCTAAATCATGCCCAGGCGTGTGTTATTTTAAGTATTTCAGAATTTCTCATCTTTAGGGAAATGTGCTGGCTTCTCCCCAGACAACCCCTATGTTCCAACCTCACTGTCATGAGCTAATGGAAAGACCTGGTCTCAGTCACACAGCAGGGCTGATGGAGATGGATGCTGGCAAGCCTGCAGTGTTCTGAGGGCTTAATTCGGATTGTCTGCTGTTCAGGGGAGCTTGTTTGATGTTAAGTTCGTTCGCTGTCTCAAGTTGGTAAAGAAAAATGAACTCTAGATGAAAAGTCAGCCAAGATGAACTGGCACAGTGCGTTAACAGTGTTTCATCTCAGTCCTTGGAGTGTGGAAGGCTGTCCTCTTGTTCTTGATATTTCCAACTTTGAAATTCAAAAGGTTTGCCATGAATATGAGGGCAATCGTATTATACTTCCCCGTGCCCTATTAGTTCTGAAGAAAGCTAGAATAGTAAGGAGAAATGAGGTCTCCCACAGCATGAATGCATTCAGCTGAGACTTTAGAAGGGAGTCTGTCCAATGGTGTGATTTCTCAGTTGATGAAGCTAAAGGAGAGGAGGGCAGGAAACAAAATTCCTGAGGCAATTGTGTCTTAGCTTTGATTCCCCCAGAAGCTGAGCCTGAGATAAGGATCTGCATGCCAGGACTTCATTTGGGCAGTGAAGGGAACCTAGAAGGGAGTCTGGAAGTGAGGGAAGGGAGGAAGGAAAGACAGCCAAAAGAGTGTGTACCCTGCACTTGTGGTTGCCAGGGGGAAGGATGGGGGAAGGAATAGTTAGGGAGTTTGGGATGAACATGTACCCATTGCTATATTTAAAGTGGATAACCAACAAGGACTTACTGTATAGCACAGGGAACTCTCCTCAATGTTACGTGGCAGCCTGGATGGGAGGGGAGATTAAGTGAGAATGCATACATGTATATATATGGCTGAATCCCTTTGCTGTCCACCTGAAACTATCATAACATTGTTAGTTGACTGTACTCCAATATAAGACAAAAAGTTTAAAAAATAAAAAAGTGTATTCCCAACTCAGCCACCACTGTGGGGTACTGGAGCCTGGATCTCCTGGGAAACCAGCCAGTGTAGAAAAGGCTGGAGCATCATTATACCTGAGGGGCAAGGAAGCTGGGATATTTATCACCCTTCCCATCAGCCCTTAGTGGAGGGCTGCTTCTGAGGGCGTGTTAATTTTTCAGCAATTCCGGCTATGGGCATGATCACATGGGTTTCAGGGGTTAGAATGCTCCTTGGCAAGACCACCTTGCAGGTTTGACAGCTGAAAGTCAAGCAGGCAGGTTTTGTGGGGTAATGGGCAGATGCCAACAGCAAGCACACGCCATCTTTAGATTTCAGGTACATTCTCATTCACTCCTAAGAGGAAGCTGGTGTTAGTCTGGGCTTTCCATCAGTGATAGAGACCTAACTCAGGCTGGCTGAGTCAGATGTAAGAATTTATCAGTTCATGTCCAAACATTTGAATCTTCAGGTAAAGCTAGATCCAGATGCTCCAGTGGTGTCGACAGAAACTTTCATTTTTAAGGACTTCTTTGGCAGTCCAGTGATTAAGACTCTACACTTTCACTGAAGGGGATACGGGTTCAATCCCTGGTTGGAGAACTAAGATCCCACATGCCAAGCTGCACAGCCAAAAAAGTAAATAAGTAAACCCCCACTTTTTTTAATGAAATCTTTTTTAAAAAACAAGTTGTTTTTTCTTTTTTAAAGAAACATTTTGGCTGCACCCTATGGCATGTGGGATCTTAATTCCCCTACCAAGGAGAGAACCCACACAGCGTGCATTGGAAGGCAGAGTTTGGACCACCAAAGATGTCCTCAGGAGCCTTCATTTTTATTATTGGCACTTGTCCTCAATTCTGGAAACTGTCCAGCCATTAATTCTTTGACTTTTGAAATTCTCCCATATTCTTTCCTTCTGTAACTCTTAACAGAAGACTGTTGGTCATTCTCTTCCTCATTTTTTCAACCATCCTTTCCCATGCTTCATCAGTTTATATTCCTGAGGTTACATTCTGGGTGAATTTCTGGACTCAGAATTCTGGACTAATTCTCTCCTCAACCATGTCTAATCTGCTATTCAGACTGAGTAATGAATTTCAACCAGAAGATTTTTCACATCTAGAAGTTCTGTTTGGTTCTTTCCATAGCTCCCTGTTCTTTTTTCCAGTCTTTCCCACTCTTTCAGAGTAGTTTTTACTCTTTTTAACTCCCTTTAGCTGTTGTCTTTCATTGACTAGTTTTTGTTATTGGTTTGTCTAATTTTTATTTTTATTGTCCTTGTCTTCTGATCTTTGTATGTGACTTTTTTATGATTCTCTCTCATGGTAGAGCCTTCTTTTGTAGGTATTGATTTTTCTTTTTTTTTCTTGAGCACCTCTTGAGCCATGGTTGCTTTGCTCTATGTGGTTCCTGAGAAATTCCTGTACATTTTTGCATGTGTGTGAGTCTAGCTTCAAGTTAACATCTTTGCTTGCAGCTCCTGCAGCATCAGATGGTATAACTTCAGACACTACACTCAGTTATGGGGAAGGGGTAGGGTTCTGATTTCCAGGGAGACATTTTCCCACCCAGTGCTCAGAGCAGAAATGAGCATCTTTGCTGTGTCTCTGCCAGTGGGTAGGATTTCTTGTCTCCCTATGTGGAGAGGAATCCTAGCTTTATGTTAAAAGTCTCATGCCCATCTGATACTTGCCAGGTGGGTATCAACATCCCAGCCACTGGCTGGTGGGTCTTCTGAATAGTTCTACATCCCCTCAAGCAATCTCAGTAACAGTTACCTATGTGTATCACTGTAGTATGCCTTCTTTTTAAACTTCTGATTCCTAGGAATTTGCATCTCTTATTTGTATTTTTTACCTAGTTTTTAACTAGTTTATACTCAGCCATCTGTTGAGTATGACATTCTCTGTTGTTGTCACATGCTCTTAAAGAGTCTTTCTCTCTCACTATGTCAACTTTCTTTCTCCTGTGCTGGCCTCAGATTCCAGCAGATTGCTTAAGACTGCAACCACTTAAGTGGTTGCAGGAGGGCCACTCCCCATTCCAAGCTTGGGTCTCAACTCAGTAGTCCCAGAGGAAATAAAATTCTCTAATTTCAGCAAAAGCCTAGAGATCACATCCCATTGGCTGGTTTGGATCATGTGCTCCTTCCTGAGCCAATCACTGGGATTAGAGTAGTGGGATGTTGTCACTGGCCAGACCTTGATCACATGCCCGCTTCTGGAACTGGAGGGTGGGGACCATCCCACCTGTGCTCCTTAGACTCCGAATGGAGGAAAGACATGGGTCTGAAAGGAAAATTAGTGTCCTAGCTCCCATCAGAAAGGAGGAATGGAAACTGGATGGGCCAAATAGATGTTCATCTCAGAACCTTTAGGTACTTAAGTCCCCTACACGTGAACCTTCAAGTTTTAAACTTTCAAAGATGCAAACACGTGTTTGCGTGTCCAATCACATGACTTAGTTCACGTGTCTGGTGTCCATTGTCACCTGTGCATCCTCTGCAAGGGGTTGTGTTTTTGTGTACTTTGCTGTGCAGTACTGTATAAAGTACTGCATAGGCTTCCCTGGTGGCTCAGAGGTTAAAGCATCTGCCTCCAATGCAGGAGACCTGGGTTCAATCCCTGGGTAGGGAAGAGCCTCTGGAGAAGGCAATGGCACCCCACTCCAGTATTCTTGCCTGGAGAATCCCATGGATGGAGAAGCCTGGTGGGCACAGTCCACGGGGTCGCAAAGAGTCGGACACGACTGAGCAACTTAACTAACTAACTGTATAAAGTACAGTAGTGCAGTATCTTTATTTCAAGCCCAGGATGTCTGGAAGCAAGTGTAAAAGCAGCAGTGATGTAGCTGATACTGTACTAGACTTTTCAAGTTTCTGTACTGTAAAGTTAAAAATGTTTTCCTTATTTTTTGTATTTGTTTGCTTTTTATGTATTATTTGTGAGAAAAGTATGATAAACCTATCACAGTACAGTAGTATATAGCCAATTGTGTTTGTTGGGTACTTAGGCTAACTTTGTTGGACTTAGAAACAAATTCATTCTTGGGACTGAACTTGTTTGTGTGTAGGGGACTTACCATATTCACATTCCCACTTTCAGTTGGAGGAAACTGAGACCCGTTTAAAGAAAGATGTTCCCAGGAAAGCAGTGGATCCATGCATTTAATTCAAAACTCCCACTTCAAACTCTCTGCCTTTTGTCATAGGGTCCAGCGGCCAGGATTAGAAGAAACACTGGATCCTTTACCCATAGCAGACCCCTGGAGTTCCATTAGCTCTTCCCAACCATAAGATCACTGCCCCTTTCCTTCCCTACTCTGCTTCTTGCTTCTCCTTCATAACATCCAGTAGATTGTCCAATAGGAGTTATCCTAGTCATATCACAGCCAGCACCCACCCATCTCTCTCCTGATCTCCAATCGCCTTCCTTCCTCCCTGTCATTAAACCAAACATTAAAAATAAAACTTGGTACATCAAACTTATGCAGAACTAACACCCTAGCCCAGCTCCAGTAAACATCCCAGCCTGCCATGATAAACAGCTGTCTATTGCTTTTTTTTTAATTAATTTTTATTGGAGTATAGTTGCTTTACAATGTTCTGTTAGTTTCTGCTGTACAGCAAAGTGAACCAGCTATATGTATACATATATCCCCTCTCTTTTGGATTTCCTTCCCATTTAGGTCACCACAGAGCACTGAGTAGAGTTCCCTGAGCTACACAGTAAGTTCTCGTAGTTAAATTGCTGTGTATTGTTTATTATCTGTCAATTTTCTAAAGACGACTCAGTGACTGGCACGTGGCCTGACACAGAAGAGGCTTTTAATACATGTCCCTGGAATGATCAGATGAATGAAAATTGGACCACTCAGTGCCTGTTCTTAGAGGACTGGGAAGAATTCCAGACACAACACAATTGTCTCCTGTAGTCCTTGGCCTGGTCAGTGACCTCAGAGTCAAAGGCAGCCAAGAAACTAACTAGCAACCATGGTTAAGACTCAAGTCAAACTGCCTGGACCCAACCCCAACTCTGTCAGTTGGTTCTGCAAACTTGGTCGAGCCTTGGGTCCCTGCCATATTTCAATCTACTCGCCTGCAGAATGAGAAATATGGATAATAGTATCTACCTTGTATATTGATGGGAAGATTAAATGAGTTGCTAATGAAAATGACTGAGAACAGGGGCTGGTACCCAGGAATCACTATGGACATCTTAGCTACCATCACTCCCATGGTAGGTAGAATAATGGTACACCAAAGATTGCCATGTCTAATTCTTAGACCCTGTGAATAAGTCACCTTATGTATCAAAAAGGACTTTTCAGTGGTGATTAAGGATCTTGAGATGAAAAGGTTACCATGGATTATGCAGAGAATGGAATACACTGAACTCGGTGTCATCACAAGGGTTCTGATGGGAAGGAAAGCTGGTGCATCAGAGTGAGGGGCAGGAAATGCGAAGGCTCCAAGGACACACTCAAGTGAAGTCTTCCTTAATAAATGTAATGGAGCCTTAATTCAGTGAGGGCTTTTTATGGGGTCTTTTCCCCCTGGTAAGGATTATGCTGAAGCTGTCATTGCCTATCTGCGTTTGTTCTTGTTTCAGTTAAGCTGTCTCTCAGATCTTGATGTAAACCCTGGATGTTTTTTCCCCCAGCTTCATCAAACATCAGGTCTGGATTTTCAGTCCCGCCCAAGTCTTTGGGTTCTCCTCTAGGATTGGTAGGGCCAGGAGCGGGATGCAGGATCCTGAGAAAGAGGCGTCTCCTCCATTCTTACCTTCTCCTATCCCCCGTGGATTTTCTAACTGCCTCTCTCCCCACAGGAAGCTGTGGTCAGCACTTGGCTCCAGTTCAGCGATGGCTCTGTGACGCCCCTGGACATCTACGACACCAAGGACTTCACCCTGACAGCCACCTCCCTGGACGAGGCCGTCGTGTCCGTCCCCCAGCCCCGCTCGCCCAGGTGGCCCACTGTGATGGCTGAAGGCGAAGGCCAGGGACCCCTGGTCCGCGTGGACCTGACCATCGCAGAGGCCTGCCAAAAATCCAAACGCAAGAGTGTCCTGGCGGTCGGCATGGGGAGCGTCAGGGTCAAGTTCGGGCAGAACGACGCCAACTCCAGCCCAGGTGTGGACTACGAGGAGGCTGAGATCAAGAACCATGCCAGCGACCGGCGCCAGAAGGCCCAGGAAGGACCCTTCTATGGCAGCTCCTCCGCGGAACGCGAGGAAGGGGTCCTCCGGAGGGGCAACCCCACGGCCAAGTCACTGCTGGACAACAAGGTGGGCAAGAACAGCCGGCTGGACGGGGGCCGGCTGGCGGGGGAGGGCCAGCTGCAGACCATCCCCATCGACTTTGCCAACTTCCCGGCGCAGGTGGACCTGCCCCAGGCGGGGGGCGGGCGCGGGACCGGCGACCTGGTGCAGACTCCCCGCGGCCTGAGCGATCTGGAGATCGGCATGTATGCCCTCCTGGGGGTCTTCTGCCTGGCCATCCTCGTCTTCCTCATCAACTGCGCCACCTTCGCCCTCAAGTACAGGCACAAGCAGGTGCCCCTGGAAGGCCAGGCCTCCGTGACCCACTCGCATGACTGGGTGTGGCTGGGCAACGAGGCGGAGCTCCTGGAGAACGTGGGGGACGGCTCTCCGCCTCAGGACGAGCACACGACCATCATAGACCGCGGGCCTGGGGGCTTCGAGGAGAGCAACCGCCTCCTGCTCAACGGAGGTTCCCAAAAGCAGGGGCAGAGCCAGGTCCCCAGGCCGGCCGACTCGGGGGCAAGCAGGGCAGGGACCAGAAGCACGAGCCCCTGCACTCGCCCACATCCAAGAGGAAAAAGGTGAAATTCACCACCTTCACCACCATCCCCGCCGACGACGGCTGCCCCACCGTCAACTCCATCCTGGGCGGGACGGAGGAGGACATCAAATGGGTGTGCCAGGACGTGGGCGTGGGTGCCCCCAAAGAACTCAGAGACTATCTGGAGAAGTTCAAGGAGAAAGTGTAGGCCCCTCTGGTCAAAGGACCAGCGCCTGGGCGCCCTCCTTCAGCTCCACGGTAGAACTGGGACTCAACAGGGACTCTTTGGGGCCTGTTTTCGAAACTATTCATAGTTGGAAGTTCTGAAGCCGGGAAGGGACAGTTTTGTGATCAGAGGTCGATGATGGCACACTTTCTCAAGTCGGCAGAAAAACACTCTGGGAACGGAGCTGATGGAGACATTTTAACTGTGCAAGGCCAAATTAGGAAGGTTATTTTATGAGTCAAAATATAACCCAGACAAGCTACCAAAAAGTATTTGTTAAAAAACAATGCAAAAAAAAAAAAAAAAAGACAAATAAAAAGACAGAAGTAATCATCTGTTTATATTTCTAATAAAGGATCAAAAATATAAAACTAGGGCCTGCTTAGAGACATTTTCCATTTTAATTCAATTTTCTTTTTCCAAGGACAGCCTTTGACTGTCACCCTGGGCTTGGGGAGGAGACATTTCTGAATATAGGTTGTCTCTTGGGATAGACTTGAAGATTTTTACATCTTTACTTAATAATCTTTTCTTTTCCCATATTCTCTTTTTTCCCTTTTTTTTTTCTTTTTGTGTCTTAGACTTCCATTTGATTTATGTTTAATGTTTATTCCTGAGGATCAAATGTTATATTTTCCTAAATTAAACAAGTTATATTCCTATACAGCAGATAAATTTTTAGAAACGATGTCAGTTAATCCATTCAAGTATTATGTTTAATGCTTTGCTTTATCCATCCAGCCTTGTTGATATCTGCTGGGTTTCTACAATTGAGGGAGTTCTCAAAGCTTTTGTGGGGATGGGGGAAGGTCACCTTCACCCTCCTCAGAGCCAAAACCAGTGGGTGGGACAGTGGCAGGGGCCAGTTGCACAGAGCCCAGCCAGGGACCCCTGACCCCTCAGTGACTCCATCAGTGGTGCCCTAGGGATACTTCTATCAGAGGAAGAGGAGGTCAGAGCCACAAGCTGGAATTTATCCACACCAGTAATCAGCGCCAACCTCAAAGGGTAGACCTGACCCAAGACACACTGATATGAAATGAACAAGGATCAAAAAAGTGTTGGAGGGCTTTTCTGTTGTTTTTCTCACTTTGTTGAGCACGGCATACCAGCATAAAGGGAAAGGACAAAAATCTATGTTAGATTGTCAGTCAACTGTCGTTTTTTTAACAGCCTAATTGTGTAGCAGCACACTGCAAAATGCATTCATCCAAAGTGAAGCGTGATCCCAAGGACAGTGGAGCCTGGCAGGCTATGGTTCATTGGGTCGCAGAGAGTCGGACACTACTGAAGCGATTTAGCACACACAAAGAGAAGCCTATGAGGCAGAGAGAAACTAGGGTCATAAACCCTCAGAGTCCGCTCTGCCTGCAGACGCTGGCGAGGAAGACTCCAGGCGGTCACGTGATCCTCTCAACGTAGCGGTGCCTGCAGCTACTGGGTTGCTTCCTCTTTTTATTTTTTTAATTACTAAAAGTGATAGCTAAGAAAGGGTCCTGGAAGCCTCATAACCTAGACTGGACCTTTTCAAAAGATATTTCTAGCACATATTATAGACAGTAAAAAGGAGCTATTTATTTATACCTGTGATGCCAATTGTCATTAAAACATTTTCCGTGGCTTGACAAGTCAGTGTCTTGTGGGCTGTCTCTTATTTCACTTAACTCCTATTACTATTTTTCCCCATCAAGTGTACAATGTGTTGAAGAAATAAACCTGTCTGCTAGGCTGGAAGGAAAACAATACTCTGTTTGTTGGCTTGTTTCCCTCTTGGTTTCTTGGCTGATCCAAGTATTCCTCATAAGGGAAACTTTCAGTCATCTGTCTGCTGTTGTCTACACCAGGGGTTCTCAATTGAGTGTGCTCAGGATCACCGGGGGGAAATGTGCATTCCTCAAGAGTTCCAGAGTGATGCTGATACCGTTGGTCAGAGGTGCCCCACTTGTGAACTTCCAATTTACATCAAACATGAAAGAGAGCCTTGACATTGAATGGGAAACTGTGTTGAAACTCTCATCTGGGGAAAAGATGTACTTTTATTCTAATGGTTTTGTATTTGTTGTTGCTTGAAGTTTCCGTGGGATTGTGGTGGCTGTTGGCTGGTTGAGGGAAGGGAATTTTTTGGTTGAAGATGAGGTGTTTTTTTTTATAGCTGTTTTTTAATTTTTAAAAAATTTTGAATAACTTTTAAGGATTACTTTCTGTCTGCAATTATTACAAAATATTGGCTACATTCCCTGGTGTTATACAATATATCTTTATAGCTTTTTTATACCCAATAATTTGTACCTCCTAATCCCCTCCGCCTATTTTACCCTTTCCTACTTCCCTCTCCCCACAGGTAACTACTAGATTGTTCTCTCCAAGTCTGCTTCTTTTTTGTTTTATTCACTGGTTTGTTGTGTTTTTTCAAGTCCACATGTAAGTGACATCATATGGTGTTTGTCCATCTAACTTATTTCACTAAGCATAATACCCTCCAAGTCCATCCATGTTATTGCAGATGGCAAAATTTCAGTCTTTTTCATTGCTGCATAGTATTCCACATATACTTTATCCATTTATCCACATCTTCTTCATCCATTCATCTGTTGATGGATACTTACATTGTGTGCATATTTTGGCAATTATACATAATGCTACTATGAACATTGGGGTTCACTCATCTTTTTTAATTAGTTTTTCTGTGTTTTTCAGATATAAAGCCAGGAGTGGAATAGCTAGGTTATAGGGTAGCTCTATTTTCAGTTTTTTGAGAAAACTCCGTACTAATAACAGTTTTATTGAGACATAATTCATATAACATGAAATGGACTATTTAGAGTATACAGTTCAATGGGTTTTAGTATATTCACAGAGTGGCATCACATCAATTTTAGAAACTTTTCATCATTCCCAAAAGAAGCTCCATACTCATTAGATTCACTTCCCATTTGCCCAGAACCAAATTCCCAGCCCCAGGCAACCACCAATCTACTCTGTCTTTATGGATTTGCCTGGGCTCAGGGGCTGGTGTCTATATCATTATGGGGGAGTCTGTGAGAAGCCAATGGGAATTAATATGTTGTGACTATTTCTAAACTGAGGCACCAGAAGAGTTCTCTGCTCCCTCAGTGTGCCTGTACATAGGCAGCAAAAGAAAACAGCCTGCAGGACCTCTTGGGAACCACGTCCACTCCTAAATCAAGCTCTCTACCTAGCTAGCTCACATTTTGCTTTTAAAAAATTCAGGCTTCACATAAAGAGAAAGAGGACTGTGGTTGAATCTAATGCTAGTTGCTTCATTTCTGCCCCAAGTTATACTCTGAAAGGGCCACCTGCTGGCCTTGGGCAGATACCTCTGTGGTCCACTCGGTCCAACTGCGTGACCCAGGTTCTGAACACCCGAGTCGATGAGGATGGGTGGCAACCTCCTCCCTCGGGGAGCACCTGCTGTGGTGCCCGTAGAGCTGAGTCCATGGTGGGGACCAACGGATCCCATTGCCCCTGGAACCGTCCTGCTTTTAAAACTGGAATATCATCAGAATAAATGGAGTGCTTGGCTGCCCTGGTCTGCATTAGTGACTCCAACAATCATTAAAAATTTTCTGTTGATCTTTTCAGGGGACCAGCGTCTCGTGGTGTCACACTAAACAGCAACCGTGGATCTTTCAAGACTGTAGCATTCACTATTGAAAAAAGTCACGTATAAGTGGACCCTCACGGTTCAAACCCATGTTGTTGGAGGATCAACTATAATATTTATTAGCATTAATTCTTATTATTGTTAATAATAAGTTATGACAGTAATTTAATAATATTAACAATAACTACAAGGATAGTAATAATGAGACTCCATTAACAAGTCTGAGGCACACTCAGTGTTAGACATCCTTAAATGTATGTTATCATTCATTTACAATGAGTCTCTGAGGAAGATGTGTTACCCCTCTCCCCATATTAGAGAGGAGGAAACAGACTCAGACCATTCTTCTCAAGGTCAAGACTAGGGACAAGCAGAGCCAGGGCTCAAACCCAAGATCATGTCTCCAAAGACTGTGGTCTTAATTATTACACTAATACAAGCTTCACATATCTTTTCTTGTGTTAAAAATGTAATAAAACCGACAAAAAGAGTAATTCAGGGTCATGACAGAAAATCCAGAAAATGAAGAAAAGTAGAAAAAATAAAGAAAAAAAGGCCTCTGGTCCCTCCTCCTGGAAATAAAAATTAATAGCTCATCTTTTACACATGCTTCAGTGTTTTTCCCCAAATGATGGACATAATTTTCCATAGTTTTATTCACATTTTGAAAGTATATCATTATCAATATGACTTTTAAACTATCTTTCTGATTTTAAAAAGTAGCCCAAGAGTACTGTAAATCATTTGTAAAAATGACCCAGTTCACCCCTGTTGGAGCTTTGCTAATGTCCTTCTAAGATTTTTGCCCTCACATTTCTTTTTTCTTCTACGGTTGAGATCAAAGTGCAAATATTGATTTTTAAGTATAATTAACAGGAAAGGTTCTACAGCCCTCGATTGGAGGTGATCAGGCTCCAAGTGGGTGGAACAGACTGTGGGCTGCAGGAGAGGACCCCTCGGGGGAGAGGGAGATGGGGAACTAAAATCCAGCCCAATCGTTACTTGTCTATATGCTCCCACCTGGAGGAAAAGCATCAGCTCTCCTTTGAACAAAAGCATCATTTGTTTCCAAGTGTGCAGCCTTGGCTGCACTTTCCAAAAGTAAGCTGCACTTTACAACTTTCCCCCGAGGGCAAATCTGGAAGATGAGGTGAAAGGAGCTGAGGTTGGCCAGCTTGCCTCAGTGAGTAGCCTGCTTTCTGGGATGGCGATGAAGGGCTTGCTCTTACAGAAGACTCTTCCGGACTTCCCTAGTGGCTCAGTGGTTAAGAATCTGCCTACCAATGCAGGGGTTCAGATCCCATCTCTGATCCGGGAAGATCCAACATGCCTCGGGAAAGCTAAACCCATGTGCCACGGCCACTGAAGGTCTCGCGCCCTAGAAGCTCGTGCTCAGCGATAAGAAAAGCCGCTGCAATGAGAAGCCCACACACCACAACTAAAGAAAAGCCTGCATGCAGTAACAAAGAGCCAGTGAAACACAAAAATAAATAAATAAACTTTTTTAAGAAAAAGAATAGCTCTTCCATAGGTAATAATGACACAGGTGGTTAGAAGCCCAAAAACCAGCTGTTTCAAGGCATTGGAGAGCAACTGCGCTTGAGACAAGCTTGGACCTGGGACCTGAGACTCTTTGCTGCAGTGTTTGCACCTGGACAGTTTCTCGAGCAACAAAATACAAAGAAACTATAAGGGACTAAAACTAACTGTGTGCATGTGCAGTTGGGGCAAATTATGGACCACAAGACACAAGAGACCAAAAAAATGCAACTGCCACTTCGGAAGAACCCAGAGCAAAAACAGGGTGTTGGGAGCAAAAGCAGGATACCTCGTATGCCCCCTGCACTCAATACCACCTAAGGGGTGGGCAAACCACCTAGGCCACCCCTCCAGTCAGACCTCTGAACACACCTCTACCCTCACCCCATATAAGGAACCAGCTCACTCCCAGCTTGGAAAGCTGGTGAGCAAGGAGCTTGTTGCTTATTCTCATTCCCTCCTGTTGTAGCAGGGGCCCCAACAAAGCCTTGTTTGAATTTCTTGTCTGGCCTCTGATCAATTTCTGTTTAGTAAGGAGGCCGAGAACCCTGCTCTGTATCACAGGTGATCGAGAGAGGAGGCAAAGATCTCGGAGAAGGGGGCGGGGTACTGAGGCTTGGCCCACACTGGTCCCCACACTGCCCCCTTGGGGTGTTATCTATGCATACCGTGTTGCTCAGACACTGCAGGAGATGTCACATCCCAGAGCGTGCAGCAGCTCGCTGGGCTGAACTGACAAAAACTATATCCAGGACGTTGGAGGCAGCAGGGAACTGAGAGTCTGAAATTCCTGAGATAAGAAATTTGCAGGGAACTGAGCCTAGGGCACACTTTCCTCTTCAGGCCTTTTCCGGTTCTTCCACTAGGTGTGTGGTGGCTCACTAATAAAAAACCTGGCAGCGATACAGGAGATGCAAGAGATGAGGGTTCAGTCCCTGGGGGGGAAAGATCCTGGAGGAGGGCATGGCAACCCACTGCAGTACTCTTGCCTGGAGAATCCTATGGACAGAGGAGCCTGGGTGGCTACAGTCCAGAGGATCACAAAGAGTCGGACACAGCTGAAGCAACTTAGCCTGCACACACCGCTGGGCATGAAACTTAGAAAGCAAGATAGGAAGGCATTCAAGGCTAAGCTGTGATATGAGCAAGCTCCTGTAACTCTGGTTAAGGGCCGCCTTGCTAAAGCTGAAACTCCAGTACTTCGCCACCTCATGCAAAGAGTTGACTCATTGGAAAAGACTCTGATGCTGGGAGGGATTGGGGCCAGGAGGAAAAGGGGATGACAGAGGATGAGGTGGCTGGATGGCTTCACTGACTCGATGGACGTGAGTCTGAGTGAACTCCTGGAGCTGGTGATGGACAGGGAAGCCTGGCGTGCTGCAGTTCATGGGGTCGCAAAGAGTCAGACATGACTGAGTGACTGAACTGAACAGAGGAGGAGGATGTAGATCCCGGGCATGTTCTGGCATCTGCACAGGTAGGCAAAGTGGGATTAGCTAAGAAAGTCTCAGGTGCTGGACCTTGGAAAGGCAAGCAGGTGGAAACTGGGCAGATGGGGCATGGTACCCAGAGATCTGGATCTGAGCACTTTTCATTATGCATATCAATCAAATCTTCACATAGACCTTTTTAATTTTTTTAAATTTATTTATTTATTTTGGCTGTGTTGGGTCTTCTTTGTGGCTCATGGACTCTCTAATTGTGGTGCACAGGCTTGGTTGCTCCAAGATATGTGGGATCTAGTTAGGGAATCAGGAATCAAACCTGTGTCCCCTGCACTGCAAGGCAGGTTCTTAACCGCTGGATCACTGGGGAAACTCCTCACACAGACCTTTGCAAAAGTTTCAGCTGTGGCAGCAACAAAAAAAGGAGTTCAGTGGGGCAAGGACAGTTCTGATGGGATACTCGAGGTGGCCATGGAGGTCAAGGAAGGCCACTCTGAGGACATGAAACTTGAAGCATGGGATACCCTAGAGGCCTTAGTATGTGATCCAGATAAAGCGCCAGGCAGAGGGAAGCACAGATTCAAGGACCCTGCACAGAGAGATGAGCGTGCATCAGGGACCAGTCATTGAAAAATGTGTGGCTGGAGAGACTGATTTCCCAGAGGCATGAAAATGGATTCACACAAATAAAAAATTCACTCTCTTTCCTCACAACAGTGGAGGACACAGGGCTACTGGGGATGGAAGCCAAAGGCCCAGATAATATGTCGGCTCTTAAAATGGGCATTTTTTCCCAAGTGTTTTGTTCAAGCCATTGGCCAAATACTAGTGTTTCGGATTGGTCTCTGCATCTCAAAACTTCCAGCTGGAAGAAGCAAAAATTGAGTGGTTTTCCTAAGTGTGGGTTCAGAAAGGTTTAGTAAGCCCTTCTAAACAACAAGCAAATAAACAAAAAGAAAACCCAAAGGCTCTGAGAGTCAAGTCCTAATTCTCTGAAGTGGAGATGCTTGCTTAAAGATTTGGATCTACAAATGAACTTTCACAAAACAAGCAGACTCACAGGCATAGAAAACTAACATACGGCTACCAAAGTAGAAATTGGGGGAGGAATAAATAAGGAGTGTATGTTTAATGGATACACATTCAGTTCAGTTCAGTTCAGTCACTCAGTCGTGTCCGACTCTTTGCGACCCCATGAATCGCGGTACACCAGGCCTCCCTGTCCATCAGCAACTCCCGGAGTTTACTCAAACTCATGTCCATCGAGTCGGTGATGCCATCCAGCCATCTCATCCTCTGTCGTCCCCTCCTCCTCCTCCCCCAATCCCTCCCAGCATCAGGGTCTTTTCCAATGAGTCAGCTCTTTGTGTGAAGTGGCCGAAGTATTACTATACAGAAAATAGACCACCAGCAAGGTCCCACTGTATAGCACAAGAAACTATACTCAGTATCTTGTAATAACCTGTAATGGAAAATAATATGTAAAAGCCTGTGTGTGTGTGTGCGCGTATGTGTGTGTATGAGGGCTTCCTGATCATTCAGTGGGTAAAGAATCCACGTGCAACACAGGAGGCAACAGGAGATGTGGGTTCAAGCTCTGGGTCAGAAAGATGCCGTGGAGGAGGGAGGGCATGGCAAATCACTCCACTAATTTTGCCTGGAAAATCCCATAGACAGAGGAGTCTGGTGGGCTGCAGTCCATGGGGTCCCAAAAAGTCAGACACAACTGAAGCAACTGGCATGCACATGTGTATATTTATAAATATATGTATATGCTGTATATATGCACATATGAATCATTTTGCTGTACATCTGAAACTAACACACTATTTTAAATCTATGATAATTCAATTAAAAATAATAAAAAAAATAATAAATTTGGATCCAGAAGGGTTTACAAAATAGAACTAAGAAGAAGAGGAAAGTCAGGTTATCCTGTTACCATTCTCTTTTAGGGAGAACAAGATGTGGGTTCAAGCCCTGGGTCAGAAAGATGCCGTGGAGGAGGGAGGGCATGGCAAATCACTCCACTAATTCTGCCTGGAAAATCCCATAGACAGAGGAGTCTGGTGGGCTGCAGTCCATGGGGTCCCAAAAAGTCAGACACAACTGAAGCAACTGGCATGCACATGTGTATATTTATAAATATATGTATATGCTGTATATATGCACATATGAATCATTTTGCTGTACATCTGAAACTAACACACTATTTTAAATCTATGATAATTCAATTAAAAATAATAAAAAAAATAATAAATTTGGATCCAGAAGGGTTTACAAAATAGAACTAAGAAGAAGAGGAAAGTCAGGTTATCCTGTTACCATTCTCTTTTAGGGAGAACATTAGATAATGTTTCAAAGAATGAAGCAAATTATGACATTTCTTTCTCCAATTTATATTCTACCTACCAAAATGTTCTGTCCAAAAAAGCCTTTCTGTCCTCCGTCAAAGAGGGCATTTGGGTGGAAAGAAATTACCAGACTGTGAAATTTCATTGATTTAAAAAATTCAGGTTAAGTTCAGGGTCCAGATTTGCATTTTCTCTCTTTTCTGTGGTGCTCTGAGTGAAATGTGGGATTGGAAGAGCTGGGCTGGGTTGCATGGCAAGAACACAGTCTCAGGATGCTTGGCTTTCAGAGCTTCAGCCGTGGAAAGAGAGAGTCATTACGTAAAATGTGAGTCTAGAGTTAGCCGTGATATAGTCAGGAAAACCAGGGCGCCGACAGGATGAAATTCATTCACCTGTTCATTCAATAAATACCTATGGAGAACTTTCTGTAGGACACTCAATAGATACACGTTACTATATAGAAAACAGATAGCCAGCAAGGTCCTACTGTATAGCACAGGAAATTATACTCAGTAACTTCTAATAATCTGTAATGGAAAAGAATCTGTAAGTGGTGTGTGTGTGTGTGTGTGTGTGTGTGTGTGTGTGTGTGAGGGCTCAGCAACCTACTCCAGTATTCTTGCCTGGAGAATCCCATGGACGTCGGAGACTGGTGAGCTACAGTCCATGGGGTCACAAAGAGTCGGACACGACTAAAGCGACTTAACACGCATGCATGATCTATTCACAAATGCTGCTGGTCTTGCATCTTAGATTGAGTTCCTCCAGAAGCAAAAGCTGGGACAAGGATGTGGGAGAGAGTGATTAATTTGGGGAAAGTTCATTGGAAGGAGGCACATAGCTAACAGATACGTATCTATTAAGACTTCCCTGGTGGTCCAGTGGTTAGGACTCTGTGCTTCCACTGCTGCGGGTGCAGGTCCGGTCCTTGATGAGGTAAAGTAGAATCCCATATACTGCATAGTCGAAAAAATAAATAAAAGGCACTCGTCTACTTTGAACAGTAGACAAGAGGGTTGGTATCTTTATCCACATAGAGCATATAGTCCTGTAGGAAAAACAGATAAACATGAGCTAAATCTGAAATTCTGCTGGTAAAGAATCTGCCTTCAATACAGAAGACCCCAGTTGGATTCCTGGGTTGGGAAGGTCTGCTGGAGAAGAGATGGGCTACCCACTCCAGTATTCTTGGGTTTGCCTGGTGGCTCAGCTGTTAAAGAATCTGCCTGCAATACAGAAGACCTGAGTTCGATCCCTGGGTTGAGAAAACCCCTGGAGAAGGGAACAGCTACCCACTCCAGTATTCTGGCCTGGAGAATTCCATGGACTGTAGAGTTCATGGGGTTGCTAAGAGTTGGATGCGACTGAGTGACTTTCACATCAAACTGTGAAAATACAGTGCTATGAAGGAAATAAACAGAGTGGTGAGGAATCACTGGATGCCAGGTGTGAAAGGGCACCACTTCCCACAGGGTAGGCATGAGAATTTAGTATTAAATCCAGCTATTCCTGGGTAACAAGACAAAGAATGGTACGTGGAAAATCCTGAAGCAAGAATGAGCGGATTGTTGTATCGAGAACTAGAGAAATGCCAGTGTGTCTGTGAGGCAGAGAGTCGGGAAGGAGATGGTGGAGAAGGATGACAGCCCAGAAGGGCAGAGGAAGTGGATCGGGCATCATGGGAGGCCTCTGGAAGGTTCTAAACAGGAGAGTGAGTTTCCCTGAATGGTGCCAAAAAGATCAGTAGCGTCACAGGAGAGGAGAGCTTTCAGGAGAGATTTCCATCAGAACAGAGCTTATCACTCCCTACACTGGCTCCCTTCTTTTCTCCTCTCGCTTCCCCAGCTCCACTTGGGTGCCTCCTTTGAATGAACTTTTGTCCAACTCGTTGTGACCCCAAGGACTGTAGCCCACCGGTCTCCAATATCCATGGGATTCTCCAGGCAAGAATACTGGAGTGGGCTGCCAAGCCCTCCTCCAGGGGATCTTCCCGACCCAGGGATCGAATTCACATCCTTCATGTCTCCTGCATTGGCAGGCAGGCTCTTTACCACTAGTGCCACCCTAGGGTGAAGGAAAAGGAAAGAATGCTGGGACTTTTACTTGTGCAGTTGGCCAATGGCCCAACCACTTACTAAGATGATGACTTAATGATTTTTTAAAAATACTCCAACAAATGGCTTCTCTAGAAATTCTGTGGTATTTTCAAGCCCCGAATCAGCAGAATGCCAGTTCTGTGTGGAATCAGGGTCAGAATATCAGGGATGTGAAGTCATCATCCTTCCTCAACATGTTTGTGCTGTGTATTTTGTGTGTATTTTTAATAAGTTGTCTTATTTCTCAACATTTCCTGTGTCTTTCTATCTGGTATAAGTGAAGTGCCTTATTCCAGGGGAGTCTATGATCATTTCACACCCAGGAAAGCACACATAAATTGCAGCAGATCCTGCGATTATGTAAAAATTTGAGGACTAGAATTACTGAGATGCAAAGCATTGTTTAAAAATCGACCAGGCATTTCCCAATACAGGAAGATCAATTACATGAGAAAGAAAAGTTGTAATCACTCAAAGTTCAGAAGCAGCAAATAAGATGCTTTCCTCATTTCTACCCTAAATTATTACTATTCCCTGTCTGTATCATGGACACTCATGGCCTCGAGCTGACATAGAAAGTTCTAGAATCTTCTACTTCTTAATAATTGACTTAAATAATAAATAAATGACTTCAGTAAAAGCACATGGGCTTCCAATTCAAACAACCTCAAGATATGAAAACTTATTTCTGATGGAGTGGCTTTTAGGCCACAAACTCAGTATGTTAAAAAAATATATCATTTTCTTTTTTTCCCCTCTGTAACTGAAATTAATTTTTCTTATGAAGTCTTTTACCTTTAGGGGCAAGAACTTAATTTCAAGTAATTCAGATTTTCCTCCTTGCTCCCCAAGGATGCCTCTAAGATTCAATAAGCTGAAGTATTACCAGGGGAGTGGAGGATGGGGACCATGTCTACCGGGGCCATGTATCCATATAGGCACATGCTGGGTCATTCCTCATCCCAACACAACTTTCCTCTAGGTCCAGCTCATGTTCAACTTACTCCCAGGCTGCTCTAGGATACTCTAGGATTATCCTAATGCATCTATTCCTTACCAGGTCTGAAGAAAACTTGATGGGGCTATGGAAGACCTTTCCCCACTTCGACGCTACTTCTACATGCAACAAAGTCCTTTGCAACAAATCGTGTTGGTGGCTAAGGAAATTCTTTGAGGGAGGTTTTAGGTATGTCTGCCTTAACAGAGAGCTTCCCAGGTGGCACCAATGCTAAGGAACCCGCCTGCCAATACAGAGACTTAAGAGAGATGGTTTCAATCCCTGGGTCAGGAAGATCCCCTGCAGGAGGACACTGCAACCCACTCCAGTATTTTTGCCTGGAGAATCCCATGGACAGAGGAGCCTGGCTATAGTCCATAGGGTCGCAAAAAGCTCACACAGCTGAGCGACTAAACATGCACGCACTCCTTAACAGAAATTGAATGACTGTAGAAAAACTAAGATGTGTGCATCACAGACTTGAGTTGAAATATTGCAATCTGTATTTGCTACATTTAATTTTTTACGTGGCATTGATCAATCTCTGTCCTCAAAGCTTTGCTCCACTAAAGGACCCATAGAAGAGTCTTTAGAGGAAACATATGCGCTATATTTCTAATGTGATTTTTGCTCAACACATAATATTCAGGAACATATAGAGCAAAGTACACAGGGTTATAGGAGGCAGGGTTAAAGATAAAGTGAATTCTGAATAGGCAGTGCATTTTGGGATTTATACCCTTAGCTCAACTTCTAGGACTTAAGATGCCTCGGGAGACTTCACCTGAATTCGGACAAATGTCAAGATAAGAAGTGGCCTGGGTGAGCTGTTGGTTTCCAATTAATTTCATTTGTGTGAAGGATTCAGTGTATCCTTCTTTTCACAGATGGTGGTTCAGGCAAGATTCAAGAATCAGACAGACCTCTGATTCCAATCACTTTCCACCACTTGAATGAGTTAGAATGTCTGACTCAGTCCTAAAATAAAGAATTCTTTGGCAGAAACTCTTAAATTCCACCATTATTTAGAGTACTCTATGTATGGGAAAATGTTGAACAATATTTAGTTAGTAACAGCTAGTTGCTTAACTTTACAATTCAATTTTGTTGAGGCAAAATTTACACTTGATAAATAAAATGCACTCATTATAACTATTCATTGTGATAAATTTTTATGAAAGGTATATATTTGTGTAACCACTATCACATTCTGATCTCTGTTGTTTTCCATGAGGTATTTGAGTTTTATCCATATTGTGTGTATCCGTAGTTCATTCCTTTCAAATGCTGAGTAGTATTTCATTGCACGACTATACAGTTTATCCGCTTACCTGATGAAGGATGTTGCTTCTACTTACTGTCAATAAACCTGCTGTGAATATTAGTGTAAAAAAAAAAAAAATTCCACCACTGTGTTTGTAATTTCAGTTGGGAGTGGCCCAAATAAACCTTCCTGGTTATTTTTAAGGAAGACATACTGATGTTTCAGGTATAATGATGATGATAATGATTATAATAATAATAACAGCAACAATTTCTGGTAGCCTGATAATGGCTCTCCAAAGAAGTCCGCATCCTAGTAGCTGTGAACTTTTCCCCTTGCTTGGCAAAAGGGACTTTGCGGGGCTCCCTTGGTGGCTCGGTAGTGGGGAGTTCACTTGCCAGTGCAGGAGACACGGGTTCGATCCCTGATCTGGGAAGATCCCACATGTCGTGGAGCAACTAAGGCCACAGCTATTGAGCCTGTGTTCTAGAGCCCAGGAGCCACAACTACTGAGCCCAGGTGGCGCAACTACTGAAGCCCACGTGCCCCAGAGCCTGTGCTCTGCAACAAGAGAAGCCACCCCCAGGAGAAGCCCGGCACTGCAACTAGAGAGCAGCCCCCACTCACCATGACTAGAGAAAAGCCTGCACAGCAACAAAGGGCCACTGCAGCCAAAAATAAATAAAAAAATTAATTAAATATAAAGAAAAGGACTTTGCAGATGTGATTAAGCTCAGGGTCTGGAGATGGAATGATTACCTGAGATATCCAACTGGGTTCAATATCATGACAGAGGTCCTTCTAAGGGAAAGAGGGAGACAGGAAGGAGATAGAAGCAGAGGTCAGAGAAATGCAAACGAAAGATCATAAGCTAAGGAATTCGAGGTTTCCTCCAAAAGGCAAAAGAAACAAGAAAACAATTCTCCCCTGCAGTCTCCAGAAAGAGTGCGGCCCTGCCTACACCTTGATTTGAGGGCTTCTGAGCTCCAGAACTGTTTTTTTTTTTAAGTTGCATCGTTTTAAGCCAGAGAGTGTATCATTCCTTGCAGCAGCAAGCAGAATCTCAAACCCTATTTCATAACAGTTGTTATGAAGATTTGATGCTCATAGTAACACAGAACACTGATAGAACTATGTATGTACTGGGTCTGTCTCAAGCCCTTTAAAAATATTTACTCCTTTTATTTTCTACAACAAACCTATGAAGTAAGTAGTAGAATTATTAGTGCTACCCTTTTGCATATGAGAAAAGTGGATCAATGAGAAGTCTCACTGCTATATAATGAGCCATCTAGGTATTTACTAAAGAAGGTGAAGTCAGCACTGGAACAGGGCAGCCTGGATCCAGCGCCAAGCCCCTAACCACTTCGCAACACTGCCCCTCACATAGAAAAATACGCGAGTCAGCTATTTAGCACTGCATACCTAATGAGTGTTCAATAAATGTGAGCTGTTCATGAGTTGCTCTGATCTCTCTGAATCAGGGAAGGATGAGGCACTGCCAATCAGACTTTTCTTGGACCTGAAGCACAAAAGCAGCTTTCAAACGAGGAGTCAAGGGACTCCCCTGGTGGTCCCATGGTTAAGAATCTGCCTTCCAGTGCAGGGAACGCGAGTTCAGTCCTAGTCGGGGAACTAGGATCCCACAGGCCGCAGAGCAACTAAGCCTGCATGCTGCAACTACCAAGCCCACGCACTCTGCAGCCTTCATGCCATAACTAAGACCCAATACAGTGAAATAAATATAAGAATGATTAAAAAATGTTGAGAGTGGAGTCAAATCCCCAGACCTGCAGACCTTACTGTCACTCCCTCTCCTGACCCTGCAGATTTCCTGCTGCAGGTTAGGAGACACTCTGCAAAAAGAAGGTATGCCATTCTCACTTCCTGGGCTCACTGAGCCCATTGTTTGGGAAAGAGCTTAAGCTCCATTTCAATTCCGAAATGAAAGGTCAGAACCCAACAGTCAGCCACAGAGAGGCTAAGCCTGATTACCTGTGAAATCTCCGAGTAGCTGCCTGCTGGGACCCCATCCCATCTCCACTCCCTTCCCAAAACTAACACCCTGTGTCATCTGCTTGGGTCTGTTTTCTCTTTTTGGTTAACTGAAGAGTCCTGCTTCTTCTTGAGCAACCAATCAGATAACCGCTCCTCTCGGCCATCAAGCAAGTGCAAACGCCTTTTGCACTTTCGTGTCCCCCAGGGCCGCTAAGGACCTTAGGCTGCTCTGGACAGGTGGGCAGGTACTGGGTCACTCCCCAGACGGTGAGGGAGTGAGAAAAGGTTTGAGAAGGTGAGGGCTCTGTTTTCTCGACAGACCCCTCTGTAGTGTCTGCAACAAGTCTGTGTGTCCAGAGATTGGGCAGACCACACATAGGCACATGGCCACCCATGCCTGCTCTGGCACACATGTGACGATCACACAGAGCCACTTGCTTTCTGCTCTTACCTTCCCAGGACAGATTCTTTGTTGGGAAAGTACAGATGATGGATTGAGGTAGGGACAACTGTCCTGATGAGATGGAGAGAAGGTGGAATTCTAACGATAGATCAAGGAGAAGATGATGGGGGCCTTTGTACAATTCAAAGGCCTGGATTGGAAGCTTGGATCAGTCATTTCCTAGTTCAGGGGTACCCTCAGCACAGGGGACCTGATTCTTTCCTTGTTCCCTCTTGGGTATCCTGTGCTTTGCACATACCAGCTTCTCAATAAATATGTTGGCTGTGAGATTAGATAGGAGACATGGCATAGTGCTCTTAGACAAGCTCTGTCTAATAAAAACATAGTGAATAACCAATAAGGACATACTGTATAGCGCAGGGAACTCGCTCAATGTTATGTGGTAGTCTGGGTAGGAGGGCAGTTTGGGGGAACATATGTATGGCTGAGTTCCTTTACTGCTCCCCTGAAACTGTCACAACATTGTTAATGAACTGTACTCCCATACAATGGAGAAGGAAATGGCAACTCACTCCAGGATTCTTGCCTGGAAAATTCCATGGATATAGGAGCCTGGCAGGCTACAGTTCATGGGGTCACAAAGAGTCAGACATGACCAAGTAACTGAGCACACTCCCATATAAAATAACCACTAATCCCAGGTGGCTCAAGTGGTAAAGAATTCGCCTTGTCAATGCAGGAGCCGCAAGAGATGCGGGTTTGATTCCTGGGTTGGGAAGATCCCCTGGAGGAGAGCATGGCAACCCACTTCTGTATTCTTGCCTGGAGAATCCCTTGGACAGAGGAGCCTGGCGGGCTACAGTCCATAGCGTCACAAAAGGGTCGGACAGCAACTTAGCACATAGCACACACAATATAAAATAAAAAGTTTTTAAAACCTGACTATAAAAACATAATGTAAGCCATATATGTGAGTCAAATTTTTCTAGAAGCCACATTTTAAAAAGTAAGAAAAAAGATTAATTTTAATATATTTTGTTTAATTCAATTACCTAAACTATTATTCTTTTGACATGTAATCAAGTAAAAAATTGTTAATGGATATTTTGTATTTTTGTAGCAAATCTTCCAAATCCAGTCCATCCTCTGTAAATAGCATAAATCTCTAGTAAAATACTGAATGTGTGTGCTAGGTTGCTTCAGTTGTTTCTGACGCTTTGCGACTCCATGGACTGTAGTGCGCCAGGCTGCTCCGTCCTTGGGATTCTCCAGCAAGAATACTGGAGTGGGTCGCCATGCCCTCCTCCAGGGGGTCTTCCTGACCTAGGGATCAAACCCGCATCTCTTACGTCTCCTGTATTGGCAGGTGGGTTCTTTACCACTAGTACCCCCTGGGAAGCCAAATCTCAATTTGGACTCACCATATTCCAAGGGCTCCGTGGTATTTGAAAGAATTCAGAGTATGCCACTTCAATTATTTTGAGCTGAAAACAATTTAAAAAGAAGTAAACATAAGCAAAACTTGCTGTCCTTCCCCTTCAGTAAGGGCAGGAAGATTCTGAATCACTAGACATGACTCTAAATAGAATCTATCAGCCCAGAGACAGCACCAGGGAAATTTACATAATAAACCTTACTAACTAGTCCTTTCCCCCCTTTAATTTCCCCTGTATATTCACCATCAAACAATGTGCTGTCTCTAGAAGCTCAAAGTCCCTTTCCTTTGCCACATCACTTCTATACAAAATGACAGTCTTCTTGTTAAGATACTTTATAAACCTGGACTTTCTGGGTGGCTCAGTGGTAAAGAATCTGCCTGGCAATGAAGGAGACATGGGTTCAATCCCCGATCCAGGAAGACCCCACAAGCCACAGAGCAACTCAGCCCCTGTGCCACAGCTATTGAGCTTGTCCTCTAGAGCCTGGAAGCTGCAACATGAGAAGCCCAAGCACCTCAGTTAGAGAGCAGAGAAGCCCATGCACAGCAACAAAAACCCAGCCTAGCCAAACATAAAAAATAAAGAATTATTTTAATTTATTTAATTTTTAGGATAATTGCTTTACAGAATGACGTTGTTTCCTCTCAAACATCAGCATGAATGCTTTATAAGCCCAAATTCTAACCACATGTTTGAGTTACTCATCACTAAGTTCTTGCCAGCATAAACTTCCACGTGCGTTTTCTTGTTATTCTGTCTGCTCGCCGTCTGGTTTGCAAGGCTCCCTTCAGCAAACTGAGGTATCTGCAGTCATGTCCCATTTGTTCCTGGCCCTGATTTGTGTGCCCAGGTCTGAATAATTTTAAGCATGCCCAAATAATGAGGGCTTTTTGTCTGATCCAATATGTGCCTGCATTGCTAAAGAGCTGGCTTTATGACTTCCGAAGAGGTACCTCTGGAACTTGGTGATTTCTCCTCATTTGGAGCATTTTAATGAAAAAGGTAGAAATTTCAAATGTAATGGCAAGAAGAGATCAGATAAGACAAAAGAGAACAGCATCCAAAAGAGCTCCTTTCTCAGTAGCTGAGCAAATTCTGCAGCTTTAGAGAAGGCATTGTCTCCTCTTTGGTCTTGATTAATTTGTCTCCCCATTTGAATAGAGTAACTCATCTCGCTCACTTATTATTACTTATCATTGAGGGAAAGAGAGAAGAGGCAATGCCAAGCACTTCAGACTTGGGGAGCAGAGAAAGAATAATGATTTTTTTTTAGTTTATTCAGTCTTTTATTCTATATTAAAAATTCAAATAAATATGTTTTACAAAAGCAGGGTCATACCACACTGTTTTATAATCTGCTGTATTTCAATAATGATGACAGTTTTCTTGGAATCATTTTTAAGTAGCTGCATAGTATTCTATTATGTGGATATAGTACAATTCATTTAAATCAATATTTTTTATCTTTAGGTAGTTTCCAATTTTATGTTATTATATATGGCATTTCAGTGAGCATCTTGAGGCTTTACAATACAAATAGCATACAGTTTGAATCCTTAGGTATATATTGTCAAATGGCCCTCCAGAAAAATATATCAGTTCTTGCTCCCAAGTGGGATGGTATTTAATGTGAACTTAGGGATGTCAAAGGATTTCTCTTCTGACCCTCTTTTCCTTACTTCCTTGTTGTTTTATTTATTGACCCGTTACTTAGGGCAAAAGAAGACATATAAAGAATCAATAAACATCTCAAAAATAGTCAAATGATTGCAAACAAAAGCAGTCCATCATCTGCCTTCTTCCACATTGGTAGCGATTATTATTGTGATTGCTTTACTGAAGTCACTCCAAACTAGGGAGAGTGTGGAGACAGGAATGTCACCCAACAGGCTGGTAGGTATTTCAATGTTGTAAAATATCTGGAGAGCAACTGGCCAGTTTTTTAAATGTGGATAAGCTGTTCCCAAAGATGGACTGACCGCCAAAGAGAAGCAGACATATAAAGAAAAGCAAGGATTAGTAAAAGTAAGCAAATGAATTGATTAGGTAAGAAACCAAGATATTTCAGAGAATAGAAGAGAGCTTAAGAAAATCCTAATTACCATTTTCAAAGCAACTACCTAGAAAATAAGACTATGACAAAGAAGCAAACAGGTAAAAACAACCAAAACAGTGCTCTTGGAAATTTAAAAGTAACATTGCTGAAACTAAACTAAAACTTAAGTTGAATGGCTGGAAAAAGAGCTGGAAGAATTTTCCCAGAATATAGAGCAAGGCAGCCACTATGAAGGGCCGCTAGAGCTAATGGAAGGAAGGAAAAATATCAAAGATACAATAAAAGTTTCCAGAGCAATAGAGACACATGAATCTTAGAATAAGAGAGTTCATCTCATGGAAACAGAACACATTTTTAAAACACCCACATTATCCTCATGAGATTTAAGAACTCTCAAGATGAAAAGAATGCCCTAAAAGATACAGGAGGGAGAAAATTCACCTACAAAGGAACTTAGAGTCAAGCTTGCATCAAACTTCTCATCAGCGACACTCAATGCTACAAAACTATGGAATAAGTCTTCAAAAATCTAAGTAAATAGATAACTAACAAGGACCTAGTGTATAGCACAGGAAACTATACTCAATACCTTGCAATAACCTATAATAGAAATAATATGAAAAAGAATAAATATATATGTATGCATAACTGAATCACTTTGCGGGACACCTGAAACTAACACAGGAGATGCTTTGGCGGTCTAGTAGTTAGGATTCAGCGCTCTCACTGCCTGGGCCTAAGTTTGATCGCCGGTTGGGGAACTAAGATCCCCTAAGCGTGCAGGGGGAAAAAATTAATCGATTAATTTAATTAAAAATTTAAAACCCCTAACACAACATTGTAAATCAATTTCAATAAAACTTTTTTGTAAATTCTAAGAAGAAAATCTCTTTGGATTTAGATATTTAAGCCTTGCCAAACTATCATATAAGGGAGAGGGTAAAGTAAGGTCGTGTTCAAATATGAAAAGACTCCTAAACGCAGCACATTATTGAAGATGTAAGTTGTGGATGAAGATGAGGCTGAAAACCCCAAAGGTACAGGGCCCAAGAGAGGACAGAACCAACCTAGGCATTCACTAGAAAGAAAACTGCTTATCTCTGCAATAGGGGAGGGAGCAGTCATTCAAATTAAGTAAGAGGTCAATGCCTCACTGGGGAATTTCTTCAGGAAGAACATGGGAGAGATTTAATATTCCAGGAAATGGAATGAGGGGAAAACTGAAAGTTCTTGGCAATGATACATCCATGCATGGATATATGTGTGTGTGTGTGTGTGTGTGTGTGTGTGTGTGAATCATACCTCAATAGTTTAAAAAAAAAAGAAATGAAAATGGGTATTCACACAAAAACTTGTATACAAATGCTCACAGTATCACTACTTCCAATAGCAAAGAGACAAAAGCAACCCAAATATCCATCAACAAATGAACAAAATGGCCAGGCAATAAAATATTACCCAGCCATGAAAAGAAATCCAATTCTGACACATGACAGGGATGAACCTTGAAATTCTGATGCCAACTGAAAGAAGACAGGTTCTAATACCTGTATTGTTTGATCCCATTTATACGAAGTCAAGAATAGGCAAAACCAGACTTTCCCAGTGGTCCAGTGGTTAAACTTTGCTCTTCCAAGGCAGGGGACATGGGTTTGATCCCTAGTTGGGGAACTATACCAAGTGCTCAGCCAAAAAAGAGAGAAAAAAAAAAAAAATGGCCAAGCCATGGAGACAGTAATTTGGTGTTTCTTAGGGCTGAGGGAATTGGGACAAGAAAATGAAGGGTTTCTTTGGGGATGATGCAAAGGTTTCAAAATTGATTGTGGTGATGCTTTTCCAGTTCTGTGGATATGCTGGAAATCACTGAATTGTACACTTTTAAAAAAATGAGCAAATCTGATTGGACCAGGTCACATTCTACCTGAGTTGTTGTTTGGTCACTAAGTCCTGTTTGACTCTTTGCAACCCTACAGACTATAGGCCACCAGGCTCCTCTATCCAGGGGATTCTCCAGGTAAGAGTACTGGAGTGGGTTGCTATTTCCTTCTCGAGAGGATCTTCCTGATCCAGGGATTGAACTCACATCTCCTGCATTGGCAGGCAGGTTCTTTACCATTGAGCCACCTGCCACAGTTTAGCAAATTCCTCAATGACTTTCATCCTCAGTTTGCTCAGCTGTGAAATGGAAAGATGCCTAACTTCAATGTCACTGGAAAGGTGTTCTCTTTTCATGCAGCAAAACACTTAGCCCAGGGCCTGGCTCATTTAAATGACTCAGTGAGGAGGGATGTTATTAGTAAAACTCCTAATTTCAACAAGGAGGAAACACGTGTTTGTTCTTTTTTTTTGCCATGTTGAGACTGGATCAGAAGACACAAAGGGGAAATAGGCATGTGATAGACTGGGAATTTTCTTTGATGATTTGTGTTCAGCAAAATCTACCATTTTTGTCTTCGTTCCTGGTCAGAAAGGTTGAAGCAGAGTTATCTCCTGTGAGATTTGTCAGACCACAGGACCCAGCTGGAGCAGGTCGGCAAGTGCAGCACGTGTCTGCTGTACTCGTTCCGTTTTGCAAGGAGCCTGCAAAGGGGGAGTTGACTGCTAATTTTTCCATTTTCTCTAATGATCAAACTCAGCTCAAGAGAGAGAGCAGAAACATCAACCTCAGTTCTGTGCACCCTTGGCCCAAATTGTCAACTCTGGATCTTTAGATCAATCAGAAAGAGCTTTTCCACCAGAAATAGTGGTTTCTGGCCTCTCCCTGGTGATGAGAACTATACCCTCTTTGAGTAATGGCTGCTTTTGCCATCAATAACACAGGTCGATTTCTTTCCCTCTTTCCTTCAGTTCTGAAAATGATGAATCCTGCAACAGATGTGTGATTTTCTATGAACTGACCACTTTCTTTCTTTCTTGTAAAATTTATTATTTTAAAATTTAATTCATCTAATTAATTTTTATTTAGTAGGATCTTAGTTCTCCCACCAGGGATGGAACCCACATTCCCTGCATTTGAAGACATATTCCTCTTGTGTGTGTGTGTGTGTGTAGTGGTGGTGGAAGAGACATTCTTAACCACTGGACCACACAGGAAGTCCTGAATGGACTGCTTCCTTTTTCAAAATTTTTTACTTTATTATTTTTTTTTAACACCATAAACCTTTTTCATTGAGGTGTAGGTGATTAACAATGTTGTGGTAGTTTCAGCTGAACAGCAAAGGGACTCAGCCACACATATACACATGTATCCATTCTTGCCCCAAACCTCTTCCCCCGACCATCCAGGTTGGCATGTAGCATTGAGCAGGGCAGATGTACTATACCATTTTCAATTGGACCGATAGCCCCACAATAGCCCCACGCTCAGCACTGAATAAGTGTGACAGGCAGATACAAAAGTGTCCTGGGTCAAGGAGGATCTGAGACTAGCATTTAAAGGATCCAGCTGTGAGAGGATGTCACCAAAACCAGGGGACCAGACCATTAGCTTTAGTGGTGAGCACACAGAAAGCCCAGCAGCACCCTCCCAGCTGGGTACGGTGGGCCCACACTGCAGGGGGACCCTGGTCTGGCTCTCCTCCACCTGGTATTATTACAGACCTCCCAGGAAAGGAGGCTGTTATGTGATGAAATATAATCTCCCTCAGTTTCATATGTTGAAGCCCTAACTCCCAATCTCTCAGAATGTGTCTGTATTTAAAGATAGGCCCTTTAAAGAGATGACTGAGTTAAATTAGGCTATTAGAGTAGCCCTTAATCTGACGTGACTCGTGTTCTTATAAGGAGAGACGATTTGGTCATAAAATGAAACACCAGGGCTTTCCTGGCGGCCCAGTGGTGAAGAATCTGCCTGCCAAGGCAGGAGATACAGGTTCAACCCCTGATCCAGGAAGATCCCACATGCCTTGGAGCAACTACGGAGCCTGCTCTCTGGAGCCCAGGAGCCGAAACTACTGAGCCCACGTGTCCCAGAGCCCGTGCTCCACAGCAAGAGCGGCTACTGCAATGAGAAGTCCGCGCACTGCAACTAGAGGGCGCCCTGCTCGCTGCAACTAGAGAACAGCCCACGCAGCAACAAAGACCCAGCGCAGCCAAAGATAAACCAATCAAATACAAAAGAGACCCCAGGGTGAGCACACACAGAGGAAAGCCCACAGGAAGACGGAGCAAGAAGCTGTCCATCTGCCAGCCAAGGAGAGGGGCCTCAGGAGAAACCAAACCTGCCGAGACCTTCATCAGCCTCCAGCACTATGAGGAAATCAATTTCATTTTTTAACCACACCAGGTGGCATGTAAGATCTTAGTTCTCCAGTGAGGGATCAACACGTGCCCCCTGCAGTGGAAGCAGAGTCCTGACCACTGGACGGCCAGGGCATTCCCAAGAAATTAATTTTTGTACTTTATGCCAGTCAGTCTTGGTATTTTGTTATGGCAGCCAGAGGAAATTAATGCCAATGGAACATGCCTACTAGGAGTTTAGGTCTCCCCTTTGGATCATACTCCAGGTATCTGGACCACAGGATCCTAAATATGACAGTCCCAGCCTTACTTCCAGGCCAGCAAGGACCTCTTCTAGAGGCCAGCCTCTGAAGGGAGGACAGGGAAGCCGGGTCCCCAGACCTGGCCCTGGGGGCCGATCTCTGCAGGGGGTCTGAGGAGAGGGTGCTTCTGTAGGACAGGTGGTACAGGTATGCAGGTAAGTTTTCTGCAAGTTTGAGAGACAGATGTGGGAAGGAGGAGGTGGGGAAGGACCATGGGCCAGGCATCGGGGCCGGATTTCCTTGTTCAGACATTTTCTGCAGGTGACTATGAAGAATCTTTAGGCTATTCCATCAAGCCTGACTGTCTCAGTTGTCATAAAAGCACAGTGTCAAGGTCGGGGGCTGGCACACATTGCATTTAATGATTAGCCTGATCAGTACAGAAATAGAAACATAGAAATCAGATGTGGACCTCAAGGGGGAAAGATGAGATGGAATGAACTGGGAGACTGGGACTGATGTATATACACCATCAATACTACGTATAAAATAGATAACTAATGAAAACCTGCTGTATAGCTCAGGGAACTCTACGCGGTGCTCTGATATATGCTGCTGCTGCTGCTAAGTCGCTTCAGTCATGTCCGACTCTGTGCGACCCCAGAGACAGCAGCCCACCAGGCTCCCTCGTCCCTGGGATTCTCCAGGCAAGAACACTGAAGTGGTTTGCCATTTCCTTCTCCAATGCATGAAAGTGAAAAGTGAAAGTGATGTCGCTCAGTTGTGTCTGACTCCCAGCAACCCCATGGACTGCAGCCCACCAGGCTCCTCCGCCCATGGGATTTGCCAGGCAAGAGTACTGGAGTGGGTGCCATTGCCTTCTCTGGATAATATATATATGTATGGCTGATTCACTTTGCTGTACAGCAGAAGCTAATATAACATTGTAAAGCAGCTATACTCCAATGAAAATATATTAAAAAATAAAACTACATAAGATTAAAAGTAAATAAAACAATATGTGATAAAATACATTAAAAAATAAAACTATAGACAATAAAAATAAAATTTTAAAATAAATGAAACTATACACAATAAAAATAAAATTTAAAATAAAGCTATATATAATAAAAACTATATACATAAATTATACATATAAATTTATTTATCGCTTCAGTTGTGTCCAACTTTTTGCATGCTCATGGACCACAGGCCACCAGGTTCCTCTGTCCAAGGGATTCTCCAGGCATGAATACTGGAGTAAGTTGCCATTTCCTTCTCCAGGGGATCTTCCTGATCCAGGGATCGAACCTGCATCTCTTGAGTCTCCTACATTGACAAGCGAGTTCTTTACCACTAGTGCCACCAGGGAAGTCCTATATACAACGTAAGTTTATTTATATACAATAAATAAAACTATATACAATAAAATTATTGGTCTGATCAATAACATTTAAATATTTCCACATAGTATATGGGCCTCCATAAACACTGCTCCTGACCCCTGCAAATGTTGGGGGTCAAGCCAATAGTATCCAACTAACATGGCAGTTGAGCTGGGGATCCTCCCCCTGGCCCACATTCTCATCCTTCTGATACTTAGTGAGGGTAAATGGGGCCCAGAGACATTGGTGGATTCTCCTGCCTTTTCCATCCTCTTAAAAAGAAACTCAGCCTTAACATAACCAACCTTGGTGAGTTACAAATGATATTAACAAAGTTCCATCTAGTCAAAGCTATGGTTTTTCCAGTAGTCATGTATGGATGTGAGAGCTGGACTGTAAAGAAAGCTGAGCACCGAAGAGTTGATGCTTTTGAACTGTGGTGTTGGAGAAGACTCTTGAGAATCTCTTGGACTGCAATGAGATCCAACCAGTCCATCCTGAAGGAGATCAGTCCTGAGTGTTCATTGGAAGGACTGATGCTGAAGCTGAAACTCCAATTCTTTGGCCACCTGATGTGAAGAACTGACTCATTGGAAAAGACCCTGATGCTGGAAAAGATTGAAGGTGGGAGGAGAAGGGGACGACAGAGGATGAGATGGTTCGATTGCATCACTGACGCGACGGACATGAGTTTGAGTAAGCTCTGGGAGTTGGTAATGAACAGGGAAGCCTGGCATGCTGCAGTCCATGACGTTGTAAAGAGTCGGACATGACTGAGCAACTGAAAGAACTATTTGAAAATACAAATGGGAGATGCCCATTCAGGAGCAGGGAATAAAGGCAAGATTTCAGTCAAGGAGGTGGATCTTGTTCGAAAGAGCTAGCCACTCATTTGTATCTCTGTGGTTGGTGTTATCAACCAAGCAGTGTTGCCATGGAAACCCCTTTCCAGCCCCCTGGCCCTATTCTGGTCTTTGTCACCCATGACATCCAAATGCTCATTTGATAAAAATTGCAATGTATTCTAATTATTCTGAGTCTGCCCCCTGCATAATTGTTCTCCATCTAACTTCACGGTGCACCCTGTGCTTCTAGTTCAAAGCGGAACTTCACCTTTCTCAGGAGCAAAATTCAGTTCAGCCACACAGTCAGAGACATGGCCCCCAAAAGGAAGGTCAAACTTCTTTTGCGTCTGCTTCTGGGTATTGTCCAGCTGGTCTCTAGAGTAAGGCCATAACTTCTGTGCTATTCACTCAGTTGTGTCTGACTCTTTGGGACCCCATGGATTGTAGACTGCCCAGGTCCTCTGTCCATGGGATTCTCCAGGCAAGAATACTGTAGTGTGTTGCCATCCACTCATCCAGGGGATCTTCCCGACCCAGGGATTGAATGGGTCTCTTGCATTACAGGAAGATTCTTTACTGTCTGAGCCACCAGGGAAGACCAACAGCCTCCATGGGCTTCATTAAAGGTTTCCTTCTGTGAGAAGGGAGGACAGATTATAAAATGAGATTTCTTCTCCCAGCAGAAATATTTATTGCACAAATGCCAGGGGTCACAGGGGAATCTGTTCAGTTCCAAGTGCAGGCTTTCAGGATTGTAGACTTATTCAGTTTTGTAAGCATCGTAGAAAACAGGGAAGCGAAAATGACTTTCCCTTAGAAGCACAAACTTGAGTGTAAATATTAAACCTTTGGTGAATTGGAAAAAATAAAATGAATTCCCAGATTGCACAGAGCCCTTCAGTCCACACCCCTGTGTGTGAAAAATCAGCTTTCAAAGGAGATGTCTGAGCTCAGAAAAACCAACTCAAAGTGGCCACCTCCAAAGCAACTTTGGACCAGGGACAACTTTGCCCAGGGTGAAGTCCAGGTTTGCCTTCATTTGTCTGTGCTTAGTCACTCAGTCATTTCCCACTCTTTTTAGCTCCATGGATTATAGCCCACTAGGCGCCTTGTCCATGGAATTCTCCAGGCAAAAATACTGGAGTGGGGAGCCATTTCCTTCTCCAGGGGATCTTCCTGACCCAGAGATCAAACCCACGTCTCTTATCTATCTCCTGCATTGGCAGGCAGGTTCTTTACCCCTAGAACCACCTGGGACATCCATGTCTTCATTGGGATGCTGTTTAATAACACCAGTGCCGGATTCATTCATTATAATCCAAAAGAAACATGACACTATTGCTAGCAGAGAGTTGAAAATTTGAGTGGAAGGAAAAATACATAAGAACAACAGAATTTCAAATTTTGAGGGTCAAACAAGATTTAAAAAAAAGAAACAAGGAATGAAGCAAAGAATGGAAAGTATGGCATTAATTTTTGTGGCAGAAATTTTTTTTTTGGTTCTAATTAACGAGATATCCAATGCAAAATGGTTTAAGAGAGAAAAGGAAGGGTGTGACTAGATACAATTAAAAGCCCAGGAACCTTCGGGTATAGCTGAATCCAGGCTCTCCTGTGAAGTCCTCCAATTGTTGCCACTCTCGCGGGCTCTCAGTCCTTCTTTTCTCTGTGTTAATTCCATGCCCAGGCAGGCAGAATGATGGCTATAGAAGCGTCAGACTAGCTCCATAATTTCTCAGTTGCTATTCTTGTTTAGTCATTAAATCATTAAGTCTTCGTGACTCCATGGACTGTAGCCTGCCAAATTCCTCTGTCCATGGGGATTCTCCAGGCAAGAATACTGGAGTGAGTTGCCATTTTCTCCTCCAGGGGATCTTCCTGACCCAGGGATCAAACCCAAGTCTCTTGCGTCTCCTGCACCGCAGGCAGATTCTTTATCACTGTGCCACCTCAGAAGCCCATAATCTCTCAGGACCACCAGTGAAAGAACCATTCTTTTTTGCTAACCATTCAAACAAAATACTCAGAATTGAATCTCTTTAGATCACAGTATTGTGTGTCTATTTATCAAGCCTCTGCAGTGTCTAAGCGTATTTGATGCTCTTGTTACCTGGGTCAAATGCCTCCCTCCAGAGCCAAAGAAACCTGAGATTAAAAGTGAGCTCACTCCCCTCCTCCACAAAGCATGTGATTTTGTTAACAGAAGGACAGAGATTAGATGCAGACCAGATGAAGATGGCCCAGCTTTACCAAACATCTCAGCACTCAAAATATCAGTGCCCTTCAGAGGCCACAACAGCGCTCACCTGTGAAGCCTGCACTGGTCATAAATGAGTCCCGCTGTGCTCACTTCCTCTACCCAATCAGCACCTGGAGAATGGACATAATTTCAAACATCTGCATCTTATTCACCGCTGGTGCTGTACTCCACACACAGGCATTAACATAAAAAAATGCTTGTGTGTCTGGATAGAGGATTCAGAAGTTACTGAACAGAAGTGAACGTATGTTTTGTCATTTCTTCTTGCCTTAATTAATATTTTTGTGGTTTTGACAGCCATTCTTTAAGAAAATGGCAAATCCCTCTTTTCACTTTCCTTTTCTTTGCTCCCTCCATTCCCGCACCACCACTCTGATGGCCAGTGATGCTGGGAAAAGATAACAAGATCTTGGGTATGATACAAATGCATGGGGTTTGGGGCTGACAGCTCTGAGATGCTGTTGGATCTCTCAAGGGGAGTTCTGCACATTCTCACTGGGGCAGCGCTAAAACAGCTGATAAAGTTGCGTTCAGCCTTCATCGGAGCAAGTAACAACCTCTCCAAACAGAAAGTAAATCAATAGCACTTGAAGGCTGGGTTCCTGGTTCAGAGGCAGAAAATGTTAATCACGTTCTCCTCTCTGATTCCCTTTTGCGTCTCTGCAGACATCCACGCAGAAGAGTCAGCAGAGGAAATGGTGAACTGGGAGATGAGTATATTTAAGGAGGTATTTTCACTTACTGAACAGCAGGACCCTGAGACACATTTTATACTATGTTTTTACAGGAGTCAAAATAGCATAAAATTGGGCTAACTTCTCATGGTTTTCCTTTGCTAAGTTCACATACACACACACACACACACACACATCCCAGTTCCCACATTGCCAACAAAATAGCAGATAAGCAAAAGAAGAGACAACAGTCCATTGGCCGAAAGTAATATTTTAAGAATAACTTCCACTGGGAATTACCCTGGGAGGTCCAGTGGTTAAGACTTCATGCTTCCTATGCAGAAGGTGCAGGTTCAATCCTTAGTCAGGGAACTAACATCCCACATGCCACAAGACCAGAAAAAAAAAAAAAAAAAAAGCTTTTGTTGAGATACTTGTGACTTTCTTGGTCACAAGTATCAGGAGTTGACTCTAGCTCCTGAGCTCAAAAAAGTGTCCTCCACAGCTGTTGGGGAGCTCACAGAACCCTGGGCAGGACAAGAGAAGCAGTGTGGAGGCTAAGATTCCAAAAACCACATCCAACGTCACACAGCAGACCCAGCCAGATACGCAGAAACTGACATTGCTATTGCTGGTCCATGGAGCCCTAGAGAAGACCTCCAGCTGGTACAGAACTCCCCCTCCCCTCAGTGATCCCACCTCTGCCCCAGGAGCATGTCCCTGCATCACTGAGAAAGGACCAGAGACACTCCTTCCGCCAACAGCTACACCTTGCTTCAGCCAACAAAAATAACAGTGCTAGGCTGAACTTCAATTCATGGTGCCGATGTTGGAACCCAAATAGCATTGAGTAAATCTCAGTGATTCAGCTCAGGTGCTTGCCCTTGTTGGAAAAGGCAGTGCCGTGGCCCTGGAGTATCTATTTCTGTGTGTCATTGCTGCAAGAATTATCATACCCTGATGCTGAGCACTCTCAGTAGCTAATCATGTAGGCAGCCAAGAGGGTCATTACATACATGAGCTTGGTGAAGAGGGTTAAGTGCAGCCAAGCACACCTTTTGGCAGAAGATGGCTGCTGGTCATAAGGAACAGCTGCTCCATTCATGATGTTAGTGTTTTTCTACATATAAGAAGATGGAAGAAATTGGACTCACAAAGTCTTCTCCTGAAAATGTCTATTATTTCCCTCCTGATCTCCACTCTGAACTCCTTTCAGGGTGTGTCAAAGGTCAGTGGCTGCAGTGGCCAGTGACTTCATCCCTGTAGAACCAGATGGTGAGTGACAATTTGTAGTCACTTGCTGTGAAGGGAAACATTAAGAGTAGACCCCAGTAGTGAGGACTCAACTCCTCAAAACTGAGTCCCGACTCCCTTCTCTGCTCCATCTCTGTACTGTACCCTGCCACCTGGTAAGCTCCTCTACAACCTGTTTACCAGCACCCCCCTCCTCTGAACCCCACAAACTTAAGTCTCCTCTACCTTGCCCTGTTCCTTTCCAACCACCCTTCTGATGCCACTTGAGACTTTGGCTGGAAAACATAGAACTTAAATGGAAGATGATAGGGGTGTTTCCATTCAGGGTTCTTGGCCTTTCCCAATCAATAGAAATTGATCAAAGGGCAGACAAGAAATTCAGGCAAGGTTTTACTGGGGCTCCTGCTGCAGCAGTGGGGAGTAAAAACAAGTAACAGGCTCCCTTGCTCACTCCCAGTGGACGGAGGTAGCTAGTTGCTTCTTTTGTGGCATGAGGGTAAATGGGTATTCAGGGGTCAAGTCCGAGGGGAAGCTTAGGTGGTTTGCCCACCCCTCTGGTGGTGGTGTGTGTAGGGGTTATGTACAGTACCCTGCTTTGACTCCCAACACCCTGTTTTTGCTTCCAGCTCCTCAAAAGTGATAGCTGGGTTTTGGGGGGTTTTGTATTTTTTGGGTCCAGAATTTGCCCCAACCATGCATGCATGCAGTTATTTCTAGTCCTATATAGTTTCTTTGTATTTTGTTGCTCAAGGAGAGGTGTATCCAAGTGCAAGCTTTGCAGCAAAGTGTCCCAAGTCCCAAGCCTGTCTCAGGGGCAAAAAGCAACAAAAATTATTTATTTGGAGGTATGGGTGAGAGTTGTGTCTGAAAGGTTTGAAATACATTTTCCTTTGCTTTGTGGAATTGAGAAAAGTAATAAAATAAAAAAATATATTACTCTATGGTTATTACATTAGTCAGGGTTGTCCAGAGAAACAGAACCAATAGGATCTATAAAGAGAGAGATAAGAGGAGATTTGTTACAGGAACTGACTCAGGCAATTACAGAAGCAGAGAAGTCCCACAATCTGCCATCTGTTAGCTGGAGATCCGGGAAAAGGTGTTAGTCACTCAGTCGTGTCTGACTCATTGAGACCCCATGGAGTGTAGCCCGCCAGGCTCCTCTGTCCATGGAATACTCCAGGCAAGAATACTGGAGTGGGTTAGCCATTCTCTTCTCCAGGAGATCTTCCCGATCCAGGGATCAAACCTGGGTTACCCACATTGTAGGCATATTCTTTTTATTATTATTATTTTTAATTGAAGGATAATTGCTTTACAATAGTGTGTTGGTTTCCGTCATACATCTACAAAAATCAGCCATAGGTGTACATAAGTCCCCTCCCCTTTGAACCTCCCTCCCACCTCCCACCCCATCCAGGCAGATTTTTTACCATCTGAGCCACCAGGGAAGCCAGTGGTGAAATTCAATGCAGATCAAAAGGTCTGGAAATCAAGGGGCTGATGGCATGGGTTCCCAGTCTAAGGGCGCTGACCTGAGCAGAAGATGGATGTCTCAGCCCCCTAGGGAGAGAGAATTTACACTTCCTCTGCCATTTTGTCCTCAGTGTATGCGATGAGGCCCACCTACGGGGTGAGGATGATTTTTTTTTTTTTTGCCACAGCAGATCTTAGCTTTGGCCTTCAAGGTCTTCAGCCTTTGTTGCAGCACATGGAATCTTTAGTTGTGGCATACGAGCTCTTATTTGTGGCAAGTGGGCACTAGTTCCCTGACCAGGGATCAAACCTGGGCCCCCTGTATTGAGAGCGTGGAGTCTTAGCCACTGGACCACCAGAGAAGGCTCTGGTGAGCGTGAGTGTACAGATTCAAATGCCCATGTCATCCCAGACACCCTCATAGATGCCCCTAGAAGTAATATAGACCAGATACCTGGGCATCCCCTAGCTTAGCCAGTGAGCACATAAAATTACCCATCACATTGGAATTCCCTGGCGGTTCCATGGTTAAGACTCTGTGCTTTCATTGCAGGGGGCACAGGTTCGATCTCGGTCAGGAAAATAAGATCCCACAGGCCTCGAGGCTTGGCCAAAAATAATAAATAGAATTAAGTTAACCATCAAAGTGATGAGACCCACATTTCTAAGTAAGCTCAAGATGGAGATAGGTGTCTGTGTTTTGAGGTATGTCTGACGGTGGTGGTTTAGTCGCTAAGTCGTGTCCAGTTCTTGTGAACTCGTGGACTGTAGCCCACCAGACATGTGTAAAATTGTTGAAAATACATCATGAAGATTATATTTAAAAGATGAGGTGTGATTACAGATTTTATAATGTTTTGTTATGATTTTTTGCTGAGAATAGACATTCCTTATCTTCAAGGTACACTTATCCATAAGACTATTGCTTGACAATTTTCAGGAATTGGGCAGGAAAATGAAAGGGCTCTTTGGGATTGGATGATGGAAGGTTCTAGAATCTAGCAGGTTTGTGCTTCCATTGGGCTACTTGAGTCTCTAGTTACATTAAGAGAACTTAGAGCTTAGGCTGTAATTAATGTGAATTTGAAATATGTGAAAAAAATTTTTTTAATGTGGCAACCATAAGGTGTCGATAAAATTTCAATTATCAGCAAAATTTAAAACAACATGGATTCATAAATGTTTCAAAAATGACATACATTTAAAGCTGTCAGATAAAGTCAGTTGTGTGCTGTAGGCTGTCTAATGATATATTTTGCTTCCATTTTTTTACCAGGTAAATAGAATTAACCACCAACATCTGTTAGGAATTTTGAACTAAATGTCAGGGTACCCCAGGCCTTTGGAAACGCATTCTCTTCAAAGAGCAATTTTCCTAAATTCTCATGTATATAGTCTCGGGCTTTCCAGGTGGCTCAGAGGTAAAGAATCGCCTGCCATGCCGGAGACACAGGAGATGCGTGCGGGTTCAGTCCCTGAGTCAGGAAGATCCCCTGGAGGAGGGCATGGAAACCCACTCCAGTGTTCTTGCCTGGAGAATTCCATGGACAGAGGAGCCTGTGGGCTACAGTCCATGGGGTGGCAAAGAGTTAGATATTATTTAGCAACTAAACAACAATAATGCTTATCATCTCAAATGCAGAAATACCCTGGCCATTAAATCTTTGAAAAGATTCTCAGTTGCAGTGAAGACGGGGAAAATATACAAAGCAAAACAAAATATTTTTGACTTCTCAGATAGTAAAAGATGATGACAAGGTCACATGCCAGGTATAGTACCTACATTGTTTGCAATCACGTAAATGGGTCTGATTCATTTGGAGGGCGACTGAGGAGTGGCTCCAAGTGTGACAGAGCACAGGGAGTGACTACTGATAACTTGATTTCTTTCTGGGGTGGTGAAAACTTGCAGTGGTTGAAATGATTGCACAATTATGTGAATGTACCAAAAACTGTGTGCGCGTGTACACTTGCTCAGTCGCTTCAGTCGTGTCCAACTCTTTGTGAACCTATGGACTATAACCCGCCAGGCTCCTCTGTCCACAGGACTCTCTAGGTAAAAATACTGGAGTGGGTTGTCTTGCCCTCCTCCAGGGGATCTTCCCAACCCAGGGACTGAACCCACGTCTCCTGCAACTTCTGCATTGCGGGAAGATTCTTTGCTTACTGAGCCGCCTGGGAAGCCCAACAAAAACTGTATAGATTGTCAGTTTTACTCTAAAAAGTATTAAAAGGTATTTGAACATGTGTAGCTTTCCTCCACTCTTCTGTATCACAGAATATAATAAGTGGCTACTTTATCAATTTTCCCAAAAGGGTGATACACACTAACACCATTTTAGATGCATGGGAGAAAAGTTAATTTATTACATATAATGGATGCCTTAGGGCAAAGGGTGTAATTCTCGTGGAAACCCTAGTTGAGAAAGCTGTGGATTTCTAAAATGCTGGAAATTGGAAACAGCCTAAAAGTTGCAGCAAAGGGATAATGATTGAGCCAACACATTCACCTAATGCACTAGCCTGAAGCTATTCAACGGAATAATAGAAGTAGCTATACTGACCTACTAATATTTCCATGATAAACTGCTAACCTTAAAAGAAAATTGTACCATAATGAGGGACCGCTTCACACCCACTAGAATGACATTTATTTTAAAAGGCAGAGTAAAACAAGTGTTGGCAAGGATGTAGAGAGGTTGGAACTCACACACTGCTGGTAGGAAGGTATAATCAGATGGTCACTTTGCAAAACTGTCTGACAGTTCCTCAAAAGTTCACACATAGTGGTACCCTTGTGCTTGCATCAGTAGCTCAGTTGTGTCTGACTCTTTGCAACCTCATGGACTAGAGCCCACCAGGCTGCTCTGTCCATGGAATTCTCCAGGCAAGAATATTGGAGTGGGTAGCCAAGTTCTCCTCCGTAGGCTCTTACCACCTCAGGGATCAAACCCAAGTCTCCTGCTGTCTCCTGCATTACAGGCAGATTCTTTACCACTGAGCAACCAGGGAAGCCCAGAGCTACCCTTGTGAACCAGCAATTCTACCCCTTGGTATATACTCAATAGAAACGGAGACACGTGTCTTCTTAAAACGTTGTACATGAATGTTCATAGCAGTGTTTTTCATGTTAGCCCCAAAGTGTGAATAATCCTAATGCCATCCACTGATGAATGAACAAAAGTGGTATAACAATACAATGGAATATTGCTCAGCCAAAAAAAAAAAAAAAGGAATGAAATGCTGATACATGCTGTAACCCACATGAACCTTGCAAATGTGTTGCTGAATGAAAGAACTCGGGCAGGGGAAGTTCCCTAGCAGTCCAGTGGCTAATACTTTCAGCTTCCAACGCAGGAGGCAAAGGTTTGATCCCCGCTTGGGAAGTAAGATTCCACATTGGCCAAAAAGGTTTTTTTTTTTTTAACTAAAAAAATGAAGGAAACCAGGTGCAAGAGTTCACATACTGTATGATCCATTTGTATAAAATGTCCACACAGGCAAATCCATAGGGACAGAGACTAGGTTAGTAGTTATCTGGGACTTGGGAGAGGGCCGTGTGGGGAGTGACCATTGATGGCTACAGGGTTTCTTTCTTGGGTGGTGAAAATGTGCCTTGATTGTGGTGATAGTTCTACAATTCTGTAAACATACCAAAAGCCATCAAACTGTACACTTTAAATGGATGCATTGTATGATATATGAAGTGTCTCAATAATGCAAGCAAGAAAGTTGCAAGTGAGGGATTTCCCTGGTGGTGCAGTGGTTAGGACGCCAAGCCTCCGCTGTAGGGGGCACAGGTTCAATTCCCCATCAGGAAATTGAGATCCCACATGCCGCACAGCACAGGTAAAAAAAGAAAGTTGCAGGTGAAAAAGACGAGGCCTAGGGAAATGAAGGTTCAGAGGCAGGACTGGGCTTCTTTCTGGGCTGAAAAAATGCTGGAGTTGGGTACGGAATACATGAGAGCCCACACATGTCTCTCTACCTTGCATAAAAAAACAGTCAACATATACATATATGTATATGGTAGATCAAACCAGCCTGGCAGAGTGTTGATTCCTGGAAGCTGAATGATGAACCTGTGAACATCATTGTACTCCTCTACAAAGAAAGCCTTCTTCAGCAATCAATGCAAAGAAATAGAGGAAAAGAACAGAATGGGAAAGACTAGAGATCTCTTCAAGAAAATTAGAGATACCAAGGGANTTTCATAGCCTTTGTTTTAAAGTCTATTTTGTCTGATATGAGTATTGCTGCTACTGCTTTCTTTTGGTCTCTATTTCCATGGCATATCTTTTCCCAGCTCTTCACTCTCAGCCTGTATGTGTCCGTTGTTTTGAGGTGGGTCTCTTGTAGGCAACATATATAAGGGTCTTGTTTTTGTATCCATTCAGCCAGTCTTTGTCTTTTGGTTGGGGCATTCAACCCATTTACATTTAAGGTAATTATTGATAAGTATGATTCCATTGCCATTTACTTTATTGTTTTGGGTTCTGGTTTATACACCCTTTTTTGTTTCCTGTCTAGAGAAGATCCTTTAGCATTTGTTCGAGAGCTGGTTTGACGGTGCTGAATTCTCTCAGATTTTGCTTGTCTGTAAAGCTTTTGATTTTTCCTTCATATTTGAATGAGATCCTTGCGGGTACAATAATCTGGGCTGTAGGTTATTTTCTTTCATCACTTTAAGTATGTCCTGCCATTTCCTTCTGGCCTAAAGAGTTTCTATTGAAAGATCAGCTGTTACCCTTATGGGAATCCCCTTGTGTGTTATTTGTTGTTTTTCCCTTGCTGCTTTTAACATTTGTTCTTTGTGTTTGATCTTTGTTAATTTGATTAATATGTGTCTTGGGGTGATTCACCTTGGGTTTATCTTATTTGGGACTCTCTGGGTTTCTTGGACTTGGGTGATTATTTCCTTGCTCATTTTAGGGACGTTTTTGACTATTATCTCCTCAAGTATTTTCTCATGGTCTTTCGTTTTGTCTTCTTCTTCTGCGACTCCTATGATTTGAATGTTGAGGCATTTAACATTGTCCCAGAGGTCTCTTAGATTGTGCTCATTTCTTTTAATTCGTTTTTCTTTTTTCCTCTTTGATTCATTTATTTCTACCATTCTATCTTCTACCTCACTAATCCTATTTCTGCCTCCATTATTCTACTATTTGTTCCCTCCAGAGTGTTTTTGATCTCATTTATTGTATTATTCATTATATATTGACTCTTTTTTGTTTCTTCTAGGTCCTTGTTAAACCTTTCTTGCATCTTCTCAACCCTTGCTTCTAGGCTATTTATCTGTGACTCCATTTTGTTTTTGAGATTTTGGATCATTTTCACTATCATCATTCAGAATTCTTTATCAAGTAGATTCCCTATCTCTTCCTCTTTTGTTTGGTTTGGTGGGCATTTATCCTGTTCCTTTACCTGCTGGGTATTCCTCTTTCTCTTCATCTTGTTTATATTGCTGTGTTTGGGGTGACCTTTCTGTATTCTGGCAGTTTGTGGAGTTCTCTATTGTGGAGTTTCCTTGTTGTGGGTGGGGTTGTACGGGTAGTTTGTCAAGGTTTCCTGGTTAGGGAAGCTTGTGTCGGTGTTCTGGTAGGTGGAACTGGATTTTTTCTCTCTGGAGTGCAATGAAGTGTCCAGTAATGAGTTATGAGATGTCGTGGGTTTGGAGTGACTTTGGGCAGCCTGTATATTGAAGCTCAGGGCTGTGTTCCTGTGTTGCTGGAGAATTTGCATGGTATGTGTTGCTCTGGAACTTGTTGGCCCTTGGGTGGTGCTTGGTTTCAGTGTAGGTATGGAGGCATTTGATGAGCTCCTGTCGATTAATGTTCCCTGAAGTCAGGAGTTCTCTGGTTTTCTCAGGATTTAGACTTAGGCCTCCTGCTTCTGGTTTTCAGTCTTATTTTTACAGTAGCCTCAGGACTTCTCCATCTATACAACACTGTTGATAAAACATCTAGTTTAAAGATGAAAAGTTTCTCCACAGTAAGGGACACTCAGAGAGGTTCACAGAGTTACATGGAGAAGAGGGAGGAGGAAGATAGAGGTGACCCAAATGAGATGAGGTGGAATCAAAAGAGGAGAGAGCAAGCTAGCCAGTAATCACTTCCTTATGTGCACTCCACAACTGGACCACTCAGAGATGTTCACAGTTATACAGAGAAGAGAAGAGGAAGGAAGGTGACAAGAGGTGGCCAGGAGGGTAAAGAGGGGAATCAAAAGGAGAGAGATAGATTCAGCCAGTAATCAGTTCCTTAAGTTTTCTCCGTCATCTGGAACACACAAAGAGAGTCACAGAGTTGGGTAGAGAAGAGAAGAGAGAGGGAGGAGATAGAAATGACCTGGTGGAGAAAAAGGAGAGTCCAAAGGGGGAGAGAGCAGTCAAACCAGTAATCTTGCTCCCAAGTAAAAATGGGTACTGAAGATTGGGGTCTTAAAAGTACAAAATTGATAACAAATACCAAAAAGCAAAGATTAAAAGTCTAGAGTAGAGGTTGAATTTTCAAAAATACAATATTAAAGAAAAAAAATAAAAAATTATAATATATATATACATGAAGTTTGCTTTAAAAAATAGGGTCTCTTTTTTTCAAAGTAATAGTAGGTTATAAAAATGAAAAAGGAGTAATAGAGGACTTAAAAATTAAAAAAAATAGAGAATGATAGTAAAAATAGTAAAAAATATCTAGGACTTTCTCTGGTGGTGTTGTGGGCTGTGTGGGGTCAGTTCATTTTCAGATAGTTCTTTGATCTGGCTTATATTTCTCAAGATCTATAGGCCCCTTCCTATTTAGGCAGTACCAACTACAGGGTTTTAACCTATTGCACCTGTTGCGTCCAAGGAAGTTCCCTCTGTTTTAGCTTCTTCTATGTTCTCTTCAGTGTCTAGTTTCTGCCCTGACACAAGGGCGCAGTGGTGGACACTTTTTTAGGCTCACTTGTTCAGTTGTGCTGTGGGGAGGGAGGGACGCTGCAAACAAGTAACACTGGCATGTGCTCGCAGTATCTCAGCCACACTGGGTTTGCCTCCGCTCACAGTGTGTGTGCTTTCCCTGTCAACACTGCTTAGGCTCTACGTTGCTCTGCCGGGAACTGTTTGAGGCTGGCCCTGGGTTGTATGCACTTCCCAGGTCTAAGCCCCTCAGGTTCAGGTACTCGAGTTACCCTCAGAGGCGCAGACTCCATTGGGCCTGCATTTTGTGCCATTCCTAGGTCCGAGCAGCTCAGGTGACCAGGTGTTTAGTGAGCACGGTCGTTATGACTTATCCGTCCCCCGTCCCTGCCACTCGGTTTTCTGGGTGTACGGCCGGTGCACCTCCTCAGGCGGATGTTGACTGTCTAGAACCCCAAGAAGTCTTAGCAACGAAGCCTGCTTGCACTTTGGTAGATAATGCCTCTCTGGGGCCACGATTGCCCTCTTCTGGCTCTGGCTGCCTGTCACCGGAGGGGGATTGTCTGCAGCTGGTTTGCTCTGCTCAGTCCTTTGTTCTGTGCGGTCCTGGTGGTGTCTTAGGTTAGGGCTTTTCATGCGGTAGCTATCCCAATCTGGTTGGCTAGCCCAAGTTAGTTCCCTCAGATTGCCCTTGGGGCATTCAGGCCCGGTCCTTACTCTAAGCAAAGCAGCCCACTCCTCTCTGCCCAGTCCCCGCTTGCTAGTGGTGGATGCAGGCATCTGTGCTGCTTCTCCATTGGGGGAGTTACCGTGGGCATGTACTTTATGGGTTTTCATTATTTGTTTATTTTTCCTCCAGGTTATGTTGCCCTCTGTGGTTCCAAGGCTTGCCACAGACTCAACAGTGAGAGTGTTTCCTGGTGTTTGGAAACTTCTTTCTTTTCTAAGACTCCCTTCCTGGAATGGAGCTCTGTCCCTACCTCTTTTGTCTCTCTTTTGTCTTTTATATTTTTTCCTACCTCCTTTCGAAGACAATGGGCTGCTTTTCTTGGTGCCTGATGTCCTCTGCCAGCATTCAGAAGTTGTTTTGTGGCATTTACTCAGCATTGAAATGTTCTTTTGATGAATTTGTGGGAGAAAGTGGTCTCCCTGTCCTATTCCTCTGCCATCTTAGGACCGCCCTCCATAATGAAAATGTTTTGCCTTTACATAAATTCCAGAGCAGAGAAGAAGTGTTGGATGTAATTTCATTAGATTTTTCAAAAAAATCCCTTTGTAGTGGTAGACACTCTTTCTTTTGGCCTTGTTCGTTGACTTTCAGATCAGTGAATAGAAGCAAAGAGCAACTCATCTAAGAAATATGGGAAAACCACAAGAAGGTTTGTTTTTGGCTGAAATGCATGAAAAATTAGAGGAATCATCTCTGAATTGTTTTTATTAGTCAGTGGCTCCTGCAGCCTTGGGATATACGTAGACATGCCAAGTCTCCCACATCTTTGCTCTTTGTGTCCTGTTTCAGGGCTGCTTGCAGATACAGGATCACCTGTAAAACTGGTCACACTTTAATGACTATCCACTCTATTACATTAATTTGTCAATTACTGTGCTAATATCTTGTTTTTCTATATATTTTTATTAAACATTCTAATATGTGAAAGAATTTCTTTCATATATTTAATTTGTAAACTTTTTATTCTCCATCCTTCCCTGATTGCTTTTCTAGACAATATTTAGAATAATTATCTCATCAAAAATTCTCTAGAATTTTCTTATTAAATTCTTTACAGAAGTTTAAGTTAGTTTGGAAAAATTGTCAGCATTTATAAACATTTTCCAACAAAGGTCCATATAGTCAAAGCTATGGTTTTTTCAGTAGCCATGTATGGATGTGAGAGTTGGACCATTAAGAAGTCTGAGCGCCAAATAATTGATAGAAGACTCTTGAGAGTCTGTTAGAGAGCACAAAGATTAAAGTATTCAATCCTAAAGGAAATCAGTCCTGAATATTCATTGAAAGGACTGATGTTTAAGCTGAAGCTCCAATACTTTGGCTACCTTATGCAAAGAGCTGACTCACTGAAAAAGACCCTGATGCTGGGAGAGATCGAGGGCAGGAGGAGAAGGGGATGACAGAGGATGAGATGGTTGGATGGGATCACTGATTCAATGGACATGAGTTTGAGCAAACTCTGGGAGATAGTGAAGGACAGGGAAGCCTGGCGTGCTGCAGTTCACAGGGTCGCAAAGAGTCAGACATGACTTAGTGACTGAACAACAACAACAACAACAACAACAAAATACCTACTTGGCTTTTTATTGGAATTACTTAGATCAATTCGAAGAGAGCTGCAAATTCATCTTTCCAATTCATAAATGAAGTATAACTTTCCATTAAAATTTTTTTTCTAACCTTTTATTGCTGATACAAAGAAATAAAGTTAATTTTTATATATAAAAAAGATACTAGGCCACCCACATAGGGCATATTAAGGGAGTATGATACTAGTTTTGCAGGATGGCAAACACCTACCCTCAGCTGGAGGGACTATCTTGAAATGAGTCATTGGTATATCCTTATAGGGAAGGGAAGTGTCCTTGACCTCACATCAAGAGGATAGGGTGATCCAGAGAGAGGGTGTGGGGCGGGAGGAGATGTGTATAAGAGACAGGAAGTATGACAGTGTTGCAAGAGGTGGCAATGAGGCAAGAAAAGGCCTCAAATTTTCTTGAAAGTGATAATGGTGACCAGCAACTTTACCTGTGGTGCTGGAAAAAGGCCAAGTTCACCTGAAGCCTCAGCAGAGGCCAATATTGAGCTGTGCACAGGACAGGGGTGGGCCTGGGAGGTCAGTGAGAACCACAGTGCACACTTAGAGGCAGGGTGCAGGCTGTCTCCCCTCTACCCCCAACCTCAAGCCCTGCTCCAGTCTCCACAAATCCTTGTTCTTGCCTGCCTGCCTCTGCTGCAGCGACTGGCTCCAGCAAGCATTTCCCCTACATGGGATTTTTTCCCCTGCCTCCTAGATCAAAACAGGACTCAGCTTTCCTTCTCTGCCCCTCCCAGGCACTGAGTGGACCCTTGGCATTTTCAAGGGTGTGTCAGGCAGAGAGCCTCTTTTGAGTCCAAGCAGAGTCACTGCACATGTACAAAGTATGCTTTCCTGTGGCCTCCTGACCTGGCCCTGGGGGTCGGGATTGAGAGTTCATGTACACTCGTGGCTGATTTATGTCAATGTGTAGCAAAACGAATACAGTATTGTAAAGCAAAACAAACTAAAAAAAAAAAGAAGTAAAATAAATAAATAAATTCCATATATCTGAGTTTAAAAAAAAAAAAACCCAGCTTGAACATCTGGGGAAAAAAAAAAAAGAGAGAGAGGATAGGGTGATGAGAACCACTAGGAGAGTTTTGGCCCATGTCCCCTGTAGTTTAGGAGCCCCAGGGCCTTATGTCCCTTTTCTGTTCTTTGAGTGTGTGTGTGTGTGTGTGTGTGTGTGTGTGTGTGTGTTCTAAGTTGCTTCAGGTGTATCAAACTCTGTGCAAGCCTATGGACTGCAACCTGCCAGACTCCTCTGTCCAAGGGATTCTGCAGGCAGAATACTGGAACGTGCTGTCATGCCTCCTCCAGGAGACCTTCTGGAACCAGGGATGGAACCTGCATCTCTCACATCTACCTGCACTGGCAGGCGGGCTCTTTACCACTTGTGCCACCTGGGAAGCCCTCTTTGAGCCCATTCTGCCTCCTAAATATGCTTGTTCTGATAAGTGTCATGTGTCCATGTTAAGATGGCCACTTTGTATAGGCTGATGTGTGCCACCTGCTCTGAAGCCTTGATAATGCTCAGTTCAGTTCAGTCGCTCAGTCGTTTCTGACTGTTTGCGACCCCATGAATCGCAGCACGCCAGGCCTCCCGGTCCATCACCAACTCGCGGAGTTCACTCAGACTCATGTCCATCGAGTCAGTGATGCCATCCAGCCATCTCATCCTCTGTCACTGCTGCTAATTCACTTCAGTCGTGTCCGACTCTGTGTGACCCCATAGATGGCAACCCACCAGGCTCCGCCGACCCTGAATTCTCCAGGCAAGAACACTGGAGTGGGTTGCCAGCTACTAGAAATGAATACACACATCTACTTTTCTTTAAAAATATAATTGATAATCAAGAAAATGCTTTTTTAATGAACTTGTAAGAGTTCAGAGTCCACATAAATCTATGGATTCTTCATCAACTTGATACAAGAAGTAGCAAATATGAACGAAATATGTTCTGTCCACTTTGGAAATTGATTCTTTGGAGAGATTTAGCCTCTTGATAAACCCATACTATCTTTTTACTGTTAGGAAAAAAGCATTCAATCTCATTGAAAGGAGAATATATAATACTGCATCTGGGAAGAAAATTAGATGAGTTAGAGCTTGCAGGGTGGTAGAAATGACAATTTTTGATTAACAAATTGTCAGCATGGGGGCACATTCCTTCAATTTTCAGCAATTTGAAATCCCAGCATTAATCAGTTTTTGCTGAATGCCACCCACTGTTCATACAGCAGTGAGGAAGGCAGTAATGAAAAATTGAACTAGCATTAGGTCAGAGATCATGCTGGCTACAGTGTCTTTGTTTTGTGTGATGACTTTTTTTCTTTATTATTCTGAAATTGGTCAAAACATGCATTGTCCTCCTCAAATGACTTCTGCGAGTGCTTCTTTTAGAAGCACTGCAGTGACTTTAGAGCCCAGAAAAATAAAGCCAGCCACTGTTTCCACTGTTTCCCCATCTATTTCTCATGAAGTGATGGGACTGGATGACATGATCTTAGTTTTCTGAATGTTGAGCTTTAAGCCAACTTTTTCAGTCTCCTCTTTCACTTTTGTCAGGAGGCTTTTTAGTTCTTCTTCACTTTCTGCCATAAGGGTAGTGTCATCTGCATATCTGAGGTTATTGATATTTCTGCTGGCAATCTTGATTGCAGCTTGTGCTTGTTCCAGCCCAGCGTTTCTCTTGATGTACTCTGCGTCAGTTCAGTTCAGTCGCTCAGTTGTGTCCGACTCTTTGTGACCCCATGAATCGCAGCACGCCAGGCCTCCTTGTCCATTATGGACAGGGAGGCCTGGCGTGGTGCGATTCATGGGGTCGCAAAGAGTCGGACATGACTGAGCGACTGAACTGAACTGAGTATTCCATTGGGTATTTGTACCACATTATCTTTATTCATTCTTCTGTCGATGGACACTTATGTTACTTCTGTGTCTTGTAAGTAGTTTTATAATGAACACTGAGATGCATGTGTCTTTTCAAATTATGGCTTTTGTCTTTACATTTTAAATCTTGTTAGGAAATTCCATACTGTTTAGGAAGATTTTTTTCAAGTAAGACAAATAACAACATTAAGATTATAATTTCCTCTTAGCTAAAGTAATCACAATAATCCAAATATAACTAAAACATGCAAAGAAGGTTGTAATCAGTACCAGTGGTTATCTCTGATGTGCTGGGCTGGGTCATAACAAGGTGCCCTCATTTTGTAATTTATATGTTTTTTCATTGTTTGAATTTCTACAACTAGTAGGTACTGTCTGAGAACAAAAATAGCGATTGGGTATTTTTAAATTTAATTTTTGTTTTATACTGCAGTATAGTTGATTTGGGCTTCCCTGATGGCTCAGATGGTAAAGAATCCACCTGCAATGCGAGAGACCTGGGTTCGGTCCCTGGGTTGGGAAGATCCCTGGAGAAGAGAGTGGCGACCAACTCCAGTATTCTTTCCTGGAGAATCCCCATGGACAGAGGAGCCTCGTGGGTTACAGTCCGTGGGGTCGCAAAAGAATCAGACACAACTGAGCGACTTAGCACAGCACACATACATGGTTGACTTACAATGTTCTGTTAGTTTCGAGGGTACAGCAGAGTGATTCAGTTATACATATACAGATATCCACTCTTTTTTAGATTCTTTTCCCAGATAGATTTTCACAGACTATTGAATAGAATTTCCTGTGTTATAAAGTAGGTCTTTGTTGATTATCTATTTTATATATAGTGATGTGTATCTGCTAATCTCAAACTCCTAATTTATCTCCCCCCTCCCACCAAAGCTTTCTGATAGGGGATGTTTTTATTGCACAAATAAAACCAAGAACACCCCAGCTCTTAGTCCTCCTGTGCTCTGCGTCCTCAGCTAGACCACATGTGTTCAAAGCACCTTGCAAAGTTCTTGTGAGGTTGAAACAGACTCACACACCCAGGCACTTGGCCAAGAGCAGCAGAAACCATCTCTTACCTCCCCACAACCTTCCTTCACAGAGGCAGCGATCCTGCACAGAATTTTGACTTTGGTGAATGGCCCACCATTCACCCAAATACCACATCACCATCTTTCTTCCTTGTGACGTGTCCTCTTTGCCCTAGCCCCTAAAAGTCCTTCTCTTAGGCGTGAGTCAGGTGCATCATTACATCTGGTAAGTGCATCTGGTAAGTCACAGCACAGGTGACCCGTCAGCGCTGGAACACCAAATGGTTCTCCAGGGGTCTGAAAATTATGACTCTCCCCAGGTGTCTGCCCTTCAACAAACCAGCATCCGTACAGACAGGCTCTGACCTTCAAAAGTTTGCTGAGTGCCAGGGAGGGTCAGGAAAGTACATCGGGCTGACACAGAGCCCAGAGCCCTGGTGTTGACTCAGACGTGATTACATCTTACAACTAGAATCTTATCCTGGTGATTTGCGGCTGGACCTGTGACTCTTCTCCAGCCTGATAAAATGATGCCGATAAAGGCTTTTCCAATCCCATCGAGGAAAACAGATCATAGCTGGACCCACTGCCGACAGCGAGTTTTGAAAATGAAGGGCATTTTTTTTCTTTAAATGAAAGACTTTGTCAAGGTTTATGGTGAGGCAGGCCTAAATAACCTTGTAATTCATTCCCACCAGGGCCCTGGAATTAAAGTAAACGCGTGGATAGCCAGGGTGGAGCGTGGCCTCCATCATTCCCGAGAATGTACTTAGAGATGGAAAGTGATGAGCAGGTATGGGGAACATTTTGCACCCGAGGCAAAACTAGTCTCATTACCAGGTAAGGAAATATCCCTCATCTTCCACTGTCAATTTTGTCAACATTGCCAGAAGCAAAGGAAGAGATTTCTTTCTGTTGTTATTGTTGTGCGTTCATGATCAGTCATGTCCAGTTCTTTGCGACCCCCTGAACTGTAGCACACCAGGCTCCTCTCCATGAGATTTTCCAGGCAAGAATACTGGGGTGGTTTGCCATTTCCTGCTTCAGGGAATCCTCCCATCCCAGGGATAAAACCCAAGTCTCCTGTGTCTCTTGTGTTGGCCGATGTATTCTTTTACCACTGAGACACCTGGGAAGCCCGTTATTGTTGCTAGTCTCCAACTGCAAAAAGCACTGTTGCTCTGTTACAGACTGGATCCAAAAGGGATGAGGCTTGAGAGGGAAAGAGCTGCTCCTTGGATTTGGTGGCCATACAGGGGATCGAGGGCCTCGCTCTGCCAACATGTGACAATGACACCCTGAGACGTGGCCTGAATCAGACAAGCATATCACTTAGTAAAGCCCCCAGCCCTCCAAATACTCACTCAACATTTTAAAAACTTTTCTATGGGGACATCCTGGCAATCCAGTGGTTAAGACTCAGTGCACCTACTGCAAGAGGTGTGGGTTCGATGTCTGGTTGGGGAACTACAATACCACATGCCTCAAGGAACAGCTAGAAAGTGAAAAAAAATAAAATAGATAAATTTAAAAAATAAAAACTTCCCTATTAATCTATTCATTCATTGAAAGAGTGTTCTGTGTGTAATGCTCACTTCTAGGCAATGAGGGTGCTATTATAAACAAGACAAGCAAATTCCCTGAATTCATGAATCTTACATTTTCTGGGAAAGATAGATTGCTAATAAGGAAGCAACTAAGTAATACTCTTAATATAAAAAAAAAGTTATATTGTTAGCTATACTACCAATGTGAAAGAACTTAAAAAACATTATGCCAAGTGAAAGAAGCCAGGCACAGAAAGACGCCTATTGAATGATTCGACTTACATGAACTGTCCAGAGGGCGCAATCCATAGGCAAAGAAAGTAAGTCAGTGCATGCCAGCGGCTAGGGGAGGGGAAATGGGGGACCACTGCTGGGTCCTGGTGCTTTCTTGAATGATGAAAATGCTCCAAATTTGGTGTGGGCATGAGATGCATGTATATGTATGGCTAAGTCTCTGCTGGCAACCCAAAACTATCACAACACTGTTGATCAGCTATGCGAAGTAAAAAGCTTCATAAAAAATAAATCATTTATTAAAAAATAAAAATTAAAAAAAATTTAATAAAATTGATATGGGCATGGATCTACAAGTTTGTGAATGCAAGAAAAAAACCACTGAGTTGTATACTTTAATAAGGTAAGATGTAATAGACATGAACTATGTCTCAATAAAGCTGTCAAAAGAAAGTGATGCCCTGGAAATAGGTTCATCTGTGGTGATCTAGATTGGTAGGATGGGGTGGGGAGGGGGCGGTGGGAGAAAGGCTCAAGAGGGAGGGGATATATGTATCCATATAGCTGTTCACTTTTTTGTACAGCAGAAACTAACACAACCTTGTAAAGCAATTATACTTCAATTGTTTAAAAATCTATATACCTGAAAAATAGAGAAAGACAGTGGTGATGGCAGCTGTATGTTTTTGCTGAGTAAATGCTCCCCCAAGACAATGTGAGTTAATAACTGCTTATTGTTGATCCTGAGCTTATGGGTCAGTTCAGGGGTTCAGTTGGAGAAGGAAATGGCAGCCCACTCCAGTACTCTTGCCTGGAAAATCCCATGGACCGCGGAGCAAAGAGTCGGACACAACTGAGTGACTTCACTCACTCACTCAGGGGTTCAGTTGATCTTGGCTGGCTGCCCGTGAGTCTGCAGTCAGCCAGAGAGTAAGCTGATGATGGTGATGGCCTCACTCACCTGTCTGGTCGTTGGCATATTCTTGGCTGGGCAAAGGGACATAAGTGGGCCATGTGTCACCTTCCACCAGGCTTGTCTGGGCTTATGGTATCCACAGGATTTTAAGAAATGGTGTGTGAGGCTTCTAGAGACCTTGAAACTGACAAACATAACTTTCTCTACATCCTTTGGACCAAGGCAAGTCCCCAAAATAGCCCCAAATCAAGACTGAGACTCTTTATTAACAGCTCTATTTGGCTATAATTCACACACCATCTAATTCATTCATGTAAAGTGTCTCAGTGGCTTTCAGTACATTTACAACTCTGCATCCATCACCACGATCACTTTTAGCACATCCTTATTAGCCCCAGAAGAAACTCTTTACCCTTTAATCTGACCTCCTAATCCTCGAATTCCCAATCCAGGCCTGTGCAAGCCCTAATCTCCTTTCCGTCTCTATGGATTCTCTTGCTCTGGATATTGAAGTGAAGTCGCTCAGCCGTGTCCAACTCTTTGCGATCCATGGACTGTAGCCCACCAAGCTCTTCTGTCCATGGGATTCTCCGGGCAAGAATACTGGAGTGGGGTGCCATTTCCTTCTCCAGGGGATCTTCCCGACCCAAGGATTGAACCCAGGTCTCCCACATCACAGGCAGACGCTTTAACCTCTGCATCACCAGGGAAAAATGGAATCTAACAAACAGCACTTGGCCTTTTGCATCTCATTTCTTTCACTTTACACATTTTCAAGGCTCATCCATGTTGCAGCTTTCATTCTCTTTAAAAAATATTTTTATATATTCACTGCTGCATGCAGGCTTTCTCTAGTTGCAGCAAGTGGGGGCTACTCTGCAGTTGCAGCACATGGACGGGCTTCTCTTTATGGTGGCTTCTCCTGTTGTGGAGCATGGACTCCAGGCATGCTGGCTTTGTTAGTGGTGGCACGTGGGCTCAGTAGCTGTGGTAGACCCTGCTTCCCAAAGGACTTGCCTAGTGGCTCAGCTGGTAAAGAATCTGCCTGCGATGCAGGAGACGTGCGTTTGATCCCCGGGTCGGGAAGATCCCCTGGAGAAAGGCATGGCTACTCGCTCCAGTGTTCTTGCCTGGAGAATACCAGAGACAGAGGAGCCCAGCAAGCTACAGTCCACAAGGTCACACAGAGTCAGACATGACTTAGCTACTAAACCACCACTGCTCCCCCAAGCTAGAGAAAAGCCTGAGCAACAACAAAGACTCAGCACAGCCAAAGGAATAAATCATTTTTAAACAAAAAGAAGAGGGGAATTCAGACATAGAGACATGGGAGAAGATGAGGAGAGCAGAGACCAGAGTGATGAGTCTATACTGCAAGGATTGTCAGCATCTTGTTGCCACAAGCCAAGCCTGCCGCCACCTTGACTTTGGATGTTTAATGTCCAGACTGAGAGGGAGTGAGTTCCTATTGTTTTAAGCCACTGTGCTATGGTACTCTGTTATGGCGGCCCTAGGAATGGCATGCACCATGAATTCCAGAATTTTGTTTTTTAATTCCTTACAACAAAGGGACAGGAATGAGAGCCTCTCTGGAGTTTAGAGGTGGAGGTAAAAGGCTTGCATCACACCCTCCAGCCTCACGCTCAGGCCCTCCACTCTCAGAGCATCACTCACCCTCCAGCTCAGCTCACCTGTGACAGGACAGCGTGTTTCTCTGTCAGCGAGTGAATGACCTTCGTTGTGATGACTCGAGCAAAAGCTGCCGCACGCTCGTCTCTCCTGCCAGGACAGAGCCTTTTTATCGTAGGAAAGAAAATATACGGTTTCTCATTTTAAAGGATTATGGGCCGTGGATGCCCGCTTTCTGTACCTTAGAAGCATATAAAAATGTAGGAGCGATGAAAGTGAATAACTTGAAGTCTGCATACGATAAAGTAATTTTATTTTTATTATAAAGCAGTTTGGCTTGAGGTGACAAAAAGATGTTAATATTTGGGAGGGCTGGAGTTTTTCCTTTGGTCAAGGACAAGGGTTGGTTTGGGGGAGAGCATTCAGTTACTGACAAGTGAAGCTTTGGACTGACTCTTCAAATACGAACTTGAATGAGTTGGATATCCTAGGGAATGGAACCCACGTATCATTATTATCATACGATACCCTGAGCTTGTCATATGCTGTCCCATGATATCCTGAGACTGTGTCTCTAGGGTCGACACTTAGCTGATCTGTGCCCGGGTATGGGCACACACACACACACCTCATAGACATGCCCCCATGCAGATGCACACACACACTTGCAGTGAATTCACATACACACACATAGATATGAAAAGATACATGTGCACACATATGCACACGTGCACACACAAATACACGTGTGCACACACGCGCACAGGTACAGAGTTGTGTCTCCCTCTTTGCAACCTCATGGACTGTAGCCCGCTAGGCTCCCCTGTCCGTGGGATTTGACAGGTGAGAATATTGGAGTGGGACACACACCTGACGGTCATGGGCTGAACACACACGTACATTCAGATGTACACATACATGCACCCATAAAACATACTCTCATATACACACGCTGACACATGTGCACGCACACAAACATAGATGCGCCCATATGCGTGCACACGACTCTCCCTCCCGACCACCTGCTCCCAGCTCTCACACTCGGTGGGTGGGTTCAGTCTGCTGTGGCGTGGTGCTCTTCTTGAGATCTTTACTAGAGACCCCAAGAAAAGGTGGACCTCCTGAGGCCCTGCTGCTTCTCTGTTGACTATGTGGACACCTTCTTTGGGAAGGGTGGTAAGATGGAATTCCTAGATGGTGATAAATCACATGGATCCTGCCCCACCACCACCACCCTTCTTCCTGTAGCCCCGTCACCTGGGAAACTGTTGCAGGCAAGGACCCTGACCGTGCGACTGGGACCCGGAAGACCAAAGACATCAACAGGACAAGGTGCCCAGAGGCCGGCGGAGAAGATGCCTCCCAGCGGAGTAAGCCTGGCAGATGGGGCCCTTCCGCCTCCTGGAGTAACTGCGTGCATGCTCAGTCGTGTCCATTCCTTGCAACCGCATGAACTGTAGCCCGCCAGGCTCCTCCATCCATGGGATTATCCTGGCAAGAACACTAGAGTGGGTTGCCGCTTCCTCCTCCAGAGGATCTTCCCCACTCGGGGGTCAAACCCACAGCTCTTCTGTTTGCTGCATTGGCAGGCGGGTTCTTTACTACTGAGCCGCCTGGGAAACAAACGTTTCCTCATCCACCGTTCTCTCTTCTTATCGCGAGGGGGCGCTCAAAACATTGCCTTCTTTGGAGTGACCTCGTGATGTGATGATGCGGTGATGCTCGGTCCATTCACATCCTGCGCGGCCGTCACCTTCAACAAATCCAGAGCAATTTCAGCCCCTAAAAGAGAAATCCTGTGCCCACCAGTGCTCACTCCCCTCTCCTCCCCTTCCAGCCCCTGGCACCCACTGGTCAGCTTTCTGTCTCTACTCTAGACACTTCACATAAATGGAATCAGACAGAATGTGGCCTTTTGTGTCTGCCTTTCACTTACCACCACATTTTTGAGAGTCATCCTTGCAAATATTTGTATGAGTACTTCATGCCTTTTTATGACTGAATACTACTCCAGTGTGGATATATCACAGTGTGTTTATCCACTCATCCATTGATGGGTATTTGCACTATTTTCACTTTTTTCTGTCAAGAATATTTGTGTAAAAATTTTTATCTGAACACTTGTTTCCATTCTCTTAGGTAAGTGGTTTAGCAGTAAAGAATCAGCCTGTAATGTGGGAGACCTGGAGACATAGGTTCAATTTCTGGGTCAGAAAGTGCCCTGGAGGAAGAAATGACAACCCACTGTAGTAATCTTACCCAGAAAATCCCATGGGGGTTGCAAAAGAGTCAGACATGAGTGAGCGACTAAACAACAATAACAGGAGGAAGGGAATTGCTGGGTCATATGATCATTCTGTTTAACATCTTTCTCTTTTTTTGGCTGTGTGGAGTCTTAATTCCCAGATCAGGAATCAAACTTGCATCTCCTGCATTGCACGAAGGAATCTTAAACACTGGAACCCCAGGGAAGTCTCTGTTTAACTTTTTGAGGGTCTGCCAAGCTGTTTATGCTTTTTCCAGTTTATACATTTTAAATAATTAAATAGAACACAAATACAGAAAGCTGAAATTATACATTGTAATCTATTATTAAATTATAATTTACATAAATTACTATAATAATACATTATTCTAAGATGAACACTCTGGTAACTAGCACCTATACCATTGAACCCAAAAGCTCTCTGCCCTGTGTGTGCCCACACAATTGTATCCCACCTCTTCCTTAAGGATAGCGACTACCTTGACATTTAGGCATCATTTTTTCAAGTAAGTGAACACTATAGCTTGGTGATCTTTTTAATCTCAAACATAAGGTTCATTCCATTTAGTCACTGCCTATGGTGGCACAGTGATAAATAATCTGCCTGCCAATGCAGGAGATACAAGAGAAGCAGATTCAAATCCCTGGGTCAGGAAGATCCCCTGGAGAAGGAAATGGCAACCCACTCCAGTATTCTTGCCTGGAGAATCCCATGGACAGAGGAGTCTGATGGGCTTCAGTCCAGGGGGTCACCAAGAGTCAGACACGACCAAGCTCACATATATACCAGCACAACACGACTGAGCGACTGAATTCCTTATATATGTGAGATACATTATAATCAGTATCTGTCCTTGAACATAAGGATTGTTCCCGATGCTTTGCTATGACTTTTAGAGGACTCTCCATCCCTCTAAGACCGTTAGCTTCTCTTCTGTGAAAGAAGAGATGGGGTGATAATAACTTCCCTATTTGAAAGGAAGTCAGGAAGAGGATATGACAAAGTGTAAAGCATCACCAAAACATAGGTCCGGGTCCTGTGCTGAATCCTGAAAGAACCTAGGTGTCCAGAGAATGATTGTGGAGTGGAACGTGTTCATTAGGAAGCACCTTGCTAAGTCCAAGCAGCAAGGTGTGCGTGCATGCGTGCTAAGTCACTCAGTCATGTCCGATACTTTGCAACCCCATGGACCCCTCTGGATCCCTGTGGACTATAGCCCACCAGGCTCCTCTGTCCATGGGATTCTCCAGGCAAGAACCCTGGAGTTGGGTAGCCATGCCCTCCTCCAGGGGATTTGCAAGGTGAATTTTCCTAAATAACCACATCACTTCCCACATTCCACCCATTCTTAGAATGTAACAGAGGCCCCTTTCCCAGGGAGGTAGTCTCAGTTCCTCTTCATGTATCGTGAGGGGACCTGATGACTGCTCCACTGACAGCATTTGGTGGAAGTGGTGCTACGTGACTTTAAAATAAGGTCTTAAAAAGAATACCATTCCTATTTGCGTTTCTCTCATAATGAATGATGCTGAGCACCTTTTCATGTGTTTGTTGGCCATCTGTATGTCTTCTTTGGAGAAATATCTGTTTAAGTCTTCTACCCATTTTTTGATTGTTTTTTTTTTTATATATTGAGCTTGTATATTTTTGAGATTAACCTTTTGCCCCTTAGTTCATTTGTAAATATTTTCTCCCATTCTGAGCATTGTCTTTTCATCTTGTTTATGATTTCCTTTGCTATACAAAAGCTTTTAAGGTGCTCTGTGATGACCTAGAGGGGTAGGATGAGGGGTGGTTGGGAGGGAGGCTGAAGAGGGAGGTGATATATGTATACCTATAGTAAATGTTAGTTGTTCAGTCGTGCCTGACTCTTTACGATGCCATGGACTGCAGCCCACCAGGCTTCTCTGTCCATGAGATTTTCCAGGCAAGGATACTGGAGTGGGTTGCCATTTCCTTCCCCAGGGAATCTTCCCAACCCAGAGATAGAACCCAGGTCTCCTGCACTGCAGGCAGATTCTTAAGTGACTGAGCTACAAGGGAAGCCGGTATGTATACTTATAGCTGATTCGTATTGTTGTGCCGCAGAAACTAACACAACACTTTAAAGCAATTATATGCCAAATGAAATTTTTCTTTAATTAAAATTAAAAAAAAAGAATACAGTTCCTGCCTGGCTCTATATGGAAAATGCTCACTTCCTGGAATACACTTGCTCCGCCTCGCTGTAAAAGCCCTTGCATTGAAAGAGATCTCCACAAAGAGATCACCCAGAAATACAACATGACATGCCCACATGGAGAGAGTCACGTGGAGCCTTCCCTGATCTCCCTCTGTCTGGAATGGTTTCGTATCCTCATTCCCAAACCAGACCTGCTTAGCAAAACGAGACTCTCATGACTGGTTTAGGAAAGCATACAGCTCTGTGGAGGGACAGTCATTAACACAATAAAGACAAGTGCTCTTTGCAAGAAGGAAGGCAGGTGGATGTTGTTTTTTTCCTATTTATTTATTTATTTATGGCTCCAGTGCAGGAGACCTGGGTCAGGAATATCCCCTGGAGAAGAGAATGGCAACCCACTCCCAGTATTCTTATCTGGAGAATCCCATGGGCAGAGAAGCCTGGTGGGCTACAGTTCATGGGGTTGCACAGAGTAGGACACGACTCAGGAACGAACACTTGCTCTATGGCTGTGCTGGGTCTCCATTGCTGTGTGCAGCTTTTCTCTGGTTGCGACAAGTGGGAACGACTCTCTAGTTGCGGTGCCCAGGCTTCTCATTGCAGTGGCTTCTCTTGTGGTGGAGCACAGACTCTAGGCACTCGAGCTTCAGTAGTTGCAGCACACAGGCTCAGTAGTTGTGGCACACGTGCTTAGTTGCTCCATGGCCTGTGGGACCTTCCCGGACCAGGGATCGAATCTGTGTCCCCTGCATTGGCAGGTGGATTCTTATCCACTCTGCCACCAGGGAAGTTCAGCAGGTGAATGGTTTAAGGAGATTCCTACAGTATCTGCTGGAAGAGAGGAGAGGGGAAGCCAAGTGCTGGTAGAGCTGAGCTGGTCTTTGAAGGATGTGATGAACGGTGGAGAAAAGAAAACATTCTTTTGTACAAATGGGTTCTGTTGAGACTTTTTAAGGCTAAAAACTCCTAAATCTTCCTTCCAGACTTGTGAGCTTCAATCCTTTTACCTGACCAGCATTTTAAGACATTTGTCCGTGTTCAGCATTTTACCACTTGGATCAGATGTCCGCAGACCACTCAGCTGTTTAAATACCCAAGGAGTGGCACTTTCTTATCTATTAGCATCCTCAGCAGGGCTGCAGAATGTGTGAACCAGATTGAATTTCCCATCAGCCTTGAGTTTCCCCTTAGCGGCAATCCACTCCCAGGGAGGGAAATCGATGAAGAGGTAATTAAGGATCATGTATCGGGGAAATAATTACGGGGGGAGGAGGACCCCAGACAGTAGTTCTCAGATGTGTCTTGCCAGGTGATTCATCAGCAAACAAAGAGTGAAGATTCCTTTGTGGGAAGGAAGAAAGGTGTTCTCAATATGGCAATCAAAGGGATTGAAGATGGCAACGGAGGTGTCATCCTTCTAGGAAAGAAACCGCCCTTCTTCACAGAAGGTGTGTTGGAAACCTCACAGGCTTCGCTTGCTGTGAGTGCGGCTGGGTGAGGTGGGACTTAGAAATATCTTTCAGATATTGGTAGAAACCAATCTACTATGTGTTAAGCTCATTTCACTTGGAATCCAGGGAGCAGCTGAGCCACGGTTCTCCAGAACAGAGGTCAAATTTGACCCCAGTCCTTTTTCTTTATAACCATAAAAGCTTTATACATCATTTCAGCAAATTCTTCATCCCCCAACTCCCCAGACATACAGCTCTGCCCCTTCCCTAGAGAAAGCCAGTCACGTGAGCTTCTTGGATTTCATCTATGTCTTAACAAACTACTATTATGGTAGCAAATCTCCATTGTCTTGGTAGCTTGAGTGGTCAGTTGCTCAGTCGTGTCTGACTCTTTTTGGCCCCATGGACTGTAGCCCTCCAGGTTCCTCTGTCCAGAGAATTTTCCAGGCAAGAATGCTGGAGTGGAATGCCATTTCCTACTCCAGGGGATCTTTCCAACCCAGGGATCAAACCTGTGTCTCTTGAGTCTCCTGCACTGGCAGGTGGATTCTTTACCACTGAGCCACCTGGGAAGCCCCCTTGGTAGCTTACAGCAGCTCAGATTGGTTTCTCAGTTACATTCCCATCCAAGGCAGGGCAGGAAGGCTTCTGTGGACACACTCATGAAGCACGTGACTTCCAAGATCACTGTGGCAAAAGATGAGTGTGATCGCCTGAATGAGAGACCCTTGACATGTCAATATTCGAATCCCAGAAACCCTTGAATGTGTTTCATTCCATGGCTGAAGGGACTTTGCAGGTGTGATAGGATTTAGCATCATGGTTGAAGAGATCATGTTAGATAATGTGTGCTGTGCTTAGTCACTCAGTCGTGTCTGACTCTTTGCGGTCTCACGGACTGACCTGCCTGACTTCTCTGTCCATGGGGATTCTCCAGGCAAGAATACTGGAGTGGTTTGCCATGCCCTCCTCCAAGGGATCTTTCCAACCCAGGAACTGAACCCAGGTCTCCTGCGTTGCAGGCAGATTCTTTACCAGCTGAATCACCAGGGAAGCCCAGATAATGAGGGTACTATTACCACCAAGGTCCTTGTAAGAGGGAGGCAGAGAAAATGGACAAGCCAAGAGGAGTGTCAGAGAAGAGTCAGATGGCAGAAGCAGAGATTAGAATGAGATGGCTGGACCATCACCATACTGTAATTATCATCCAAATAAGACAGAAAAAGAATGAAATGATAGGGAGCCAAGAAATGCCAGCAACCTCTGGAGGCAAAGGACAGACTCTCTCCCCTGGAGCCTGTAGAAGGAGCCAGCCCTGGCTGCACCACATGTCAGTTTGTAACTGCACCCATGTTACAACACACACACACACACACACATACACACACACACACACACACACACAGGGGAAGCCAATGTGAAGATACAGGGAGAAAACGGCTATCTACAAAGCCAAGGAGACAACCCTTGACAGACTCTCCTTCACCGCCTTCAGAAGACATCAGTCCTGGGACTTCCCTGGTGATCCAGTGCTTAAGAATCCACTTTCCAATGGAGGAAACTAGGTTTCCATCCCTGGTTTGGAAAGATCCCACATGTCCTGGAGTGACTAAGGCCAAATGCCCAACTACTGAGCCTTTGACCCACAACAAAAGCTCTCACGTGATTCAGTGAAGATCCTGAGTACTACAAAGACCAAACGAGCCAAATTCATAATAAATAAATATTTAAACCAAAGAGAGAGGGGGCAGCCTGCCGAGACCTTGGTTTTAGGCTTCTAGCCTTCCAAAGTTCAAATCTGTACATTTCCATAATTAAGCCAGTCTATTTTTTGCCACTTCTGTGTTCTCTCATCAAGGAGACTTGTTCCAAAATTAACCAGTGGTCGTAGCCTTTAGAAATGTAGTCCTTTAACCAAAGTTCTGTAGTTGAGAAATCTTTAGGACTGTGGACTCTGAGTTTCCAGTTACTTGGGAAGACGTTTCTTGGAATGGGAATGGCTGGGCAGTTTTTCAGTTCAGTGCAGTTCAGTTCAGTCACTCATTCGTGTCTGACTCTTTGTGACCCCATGAATCGCAGCACACCAGGCCTCCCTGTCCATCACCATCTCCCGGAGTTCACTCAGACTCACGTCCATCAAGTGGGTGATGTCATCCAGCTACCTCATCCTCTATCATCCCCTTCTCCTCCTGCCCCCAATCCCTCTCAGCATCAAGGTCTTTTCCAATGAGTCAACTCTTCTCATGAGGTGGCCAAAGTACTGGAGTTTCAGCTTTAGCGTCAGTCCTTCCAAAGAACACGCAGGGCTGATCTCCTTTAGAATGGACTGGTTGGATCTCCTTGCAGTCCAAGGGACTCTCAAGAGTCTTCTCCAACACCACAGTTCAAAAGCATAAATTCTTCAGCGCTCAGCTTTCTTCACAGTCCAACTCTCACATTCATACATGACCACTGGAAAAACCATAGCCTTGACTAAATGGACCTTTGTTGGCAAAGTAAGGTCTCTGCTTTTGAATATGCTATCTAGGTTGAACATAACTTTTCTTTCAAGGAGTAAGTGTAGTTTAATTTCATGGCTGCAGTCACCATCTGCAGTGATTTTGGAGCCCAAAAAGGATTGCCTATCTCCAAAGAGGTGCTGCCAGAGAGAATCAAAATATGGGCTCCACTGACATTCAACCATATTCATCTTTGTTCCCTTTTCCCACCTGGAATAGCTGGAGACTCTCTCCATTTCCTGACAGGGAGGGAAACAGAGGGTCCTCCATGTAAAGAAATCCTACCAGGAAGATTCAGACCCAGAGAGGGGCAAGGACTGTGCTAACAACCTGTGCCTTGGTTTCTCCATCTTACGATGAGTCTAATAGGGACTTTCCTGGCAGTCCAGTGGTTAAGACTTCACCTTCCAATGCAGTGAGTGCGGGTTCAATCCCTGGTCCGGGAGCTAGATCCCACATGCTCCACGGCCAAAAAAACAAAACATAAAGCAGAAGCAATGTTGTAACAAATCCAACGAAGACTTTAAAAATGGTTCATATAAAAAAAAGTAAGCTTTTCTTAAAAAATGAGTCTAGTAAAAGGATGCACTGTGTAGGGTTGCTACGAGTATTCGGGGACTTAATGCAGGGCCAAGAGTTTAGATCCATGTCTGCCGCTTGGCCGGCATTCAACAATGAGAGCTTTGCAAACAAGAATTGTGGGCGTTTGGAGACCAGTCCATCAAAATAAGAGAGGAAGGGGAAAAAAAGCTCTGCAATTAATTGCAAAGTCATAACAACATGGGTAAATTTCATGCTTCTTTTGAAATTTTTCAGACTTCCCAATTTGTTTTTGTGGATCTTTGCCGTTCTGGTCTAGACCTGATTATAGCATAAAGGCAAATTACTGTTAGCAAATTGGTATTTGGTACTGTTAGCAAATACATATTGGTATGTATTTATACTCTGGACATATGAAAATGCTCTGTAATGAAATGCTACCCATCTTTGATTTATAAAAGCTAAGAAAACAAACCCAAAACACAAGGGGCTTCCTTGGCGGTCCAGTGATTAAGATTCTGCACTCCCAATGCATGGGGGCCAAGTCCGATCCTTGGTCAGGGAACTAAGATCCCAAATGCTGTGCAGCGCAGCCAGAACACAGACACACACACACACCAGCAACAAAAGCAGGGCTTCCCATGGCTCAGTCATGAAGAATCCAGCTGCCAGTGCAGGAGACTTAGTTTTGACCCTTGACACAGGAAGATCCCACAGGCCACAGAGCAGCTGGGCCAGTGCACCACACTTGGTGGGACTGTGTTCTGGAGTCTCAGAGCCGCAACCGCTGAAGCCTGAGCACCCTAGAGCCTGTGTTCCCAAACAGGAGAGGCCACTGCAGTGAGAAGCCACATGCCGCAACTCGAGAGTGGCCCCCACTCGCCGCAACTAGAGAAAGTCCACGCCCAGTCGGAAGACCTCGCATGGCCAAATCATAAATAAGTAAGTAAAGTAAAAAATGTTGTACAATCTGGCACAAATTAGGCACTTGTGAATATTAACTTCCCAATACCAGCTGGTCTTTGCTCAGCTATGGGATTGTTGAGGTTGTTTTGTCATTTATCTGAGAGAAACCAGTGTTTGCTGCAGCCTTTTTGCCTAATTATTCTCAGTTCATTTAAAGCCACCTGAATAGCAAGGTCTGGTCTCGTGGGTGGTGTTCCCTCACTGACTCCTCCTGTTTATGGAGAATTCAACCAGTCTCATTCTCCCAGGCTTCAAACCCAGAGTTGCCACAAAGAAGAACCCTTCAGCGTATCTCTTGTTTCTGTTTTCACTCTCCATGTACTTGGACAAAATATTTACTCTCTCCTTTCATGAGTGACTGGAAAAAAGATTCTGAAGTTTGATCCAGCGTCTGCTGCTTCCAGAGAGAATCAATATTTAGATAACACCAAAGCCAAATGAAAATAACTCAGTGACAATTCATTCACAGCTCTGGAGAGAAGGCGGAGGGGCTGTGGGAAATTTCCCTCTGCTGGACTTGAAAACTGCCTATCGTGGAAAGAGGCAGGGTTGCTGGCAGGGCCTCCAGGCTCTGAGGCAGCCCAGGCCCTGTGGTGTCTTCATCATGCAAAATAGGACTAGGACTTCCCTGGTGGTCCAGTGGTTGAGAATCCACCTGCCAATGTAGGGGACGTGAGTTCGATCCGTGGTCCAGGAGGATCTCACATACCGTGGGGCAGTTAAGCCTGTGCACCACAACTGCTGAGCCTGTGCCCTAGAGCCGGCGCTCCATAACAAGAGAAGACACCGCAATGAGAAGCCATCGCACTTCATCTAGGGAGTAGCCCCTGTGTGCCGCAACTAGAGAAAGCCCACACACATCACCAAGGACCCAGCACTGCCAAAACTATAAAAGATAAAATGATAAACATTTTAAAAAATTAAAATAGGACCAAAGCAAAGATCTGGTTCCAAAGAAGGACAGTGGAAAGACGCCGATGATCGTGATATTTGTGTCTTTGTTTCGGAGAATTCCTCCCCTCTTCACCAGGAGAAGGCACCTGTCTTTAGGTGGAGACTCACCTCTGTCCACTTTCCATCCCTCGCTTTTCAGGGACCCCCTCTACCTGCCTCCTCCTTTCACAGGGCACATCATGGTGTTCATCCTTAAGGCAGCCAGTAACAGTTCTCACTCTGGCCTCCAGGCTTGGTTCAAGGGTAAACTTGTGGCCTGAGCGTATCTCACATCAGCAGATCTCAGAACTCTTACAGAAGAAGCTGAAAGAAAGATGTTCAGTCTCCCTGCTGTCCATGGAGCTGGGAGGATGTGAGGCTCCGGGGTGCCATTTTGCCAACTCTTAGAGCATGAAAAAGACTCCCCAGAACACCATGTATAACTTGAATCTTGAATGGAGGCAGGTTTGTGGGACCTAAACGGAAGGAGCAATAGGGAAAAAAGATCCAGAAATGAAATAAGTATGTTTATCACTCAATGGCAATGCAACCTTATACGGAACGTGACTCAAACAAACTATAAAAATAAATATGTGCACTAAACACTTAGGAGTCCACGGAAAATCTGAACAGTGGCTGGGTCTTTCATGATATTATGGAACTACTGTTAATTTTTTTAGGTGTGATCGTGGTGCTGTGTGCATGCTAAGTTGCTTCAGTCGTGTCCGACTCTGCGAACCTGTGGACTAAAATCTGCCAGGCTCCCCTGTCCATGGGATTCTCTAGTCAAGAATACTGGACTAGGTTGCCATGTGCTCCTTCAGGGGATCTTCCTGGCCCAGGGATCAAACCCACTTCTCTTATGTCTCCTGCATTGGCAGGCGAATTCTTTGCCTCTCTGGTGCTACCTGGGAAGGCTGGTCACGGTATTGTGGAGTTTTTCACAGATCTGATATTTAAGAGATACAAATAAAATTTTTATGAACACCATGACATGAACACTGTCTGGGATTTGCTACAAAATAATACATGTATTAATCTGAAGGAGGCAGACAAGGTTATAAAGGAACAAGAGAACCAAGAAATGATCATTGTTGGCATTGGGTTTGGACTACATGAGCGTTTTATTTTAAAGATATGTATGTTTGACGCTTTCCGTAATAAAGATTTTGAACAATTAGTAGTTCTTTAAATGTTCTTTTCCCCAGATGGAGCTGTTTCATTGTGAAGTATGACATTTCGGTTAAATCAAATAACTGCTCTGCTCCATTAAATTTGTTCATTAAAAAAAAAAAAGATGTACTTACTTGGTTGCCCCGGGTCTCAGTTGTGGCATGTGGGATCTTCATTCTTTGTTGCAGCATGTGGGATCTAGTTCCCCAACCAAGAATCAAACCCAAGCACCCTGCGTTGGAAGTGCAAAGTCAGCCACCGGACCCCAAGGGAAGTACTTAAGCTTGTTCATGTTTGATTCCTTCATTTCTTGCATATGTTCAAACAGTGGACCAAAAGGTATTGTATTGGCTTCTCCAGTAGCAGATGAATTTCTCAAGCAGATAAATGATGATCATTTTACATCATATTTTGAATAAAAATCTGTTTACAATAATGGTTCAAATTTTTTCATCCAATTCATGAAATCAAAGTTTTTGGAAGTATGTTCAGTTGAAGATCTAGGATGATTGTCAGCACTACTTTAAATTCAGCAAGAAGTTCAACACTGAAGACCAAATAGTTATTTGTTTTTATGAGAATAATATGAATACAAATTTTAGTGTAGTGCAAGATTCTGCTTTTAAAAAGCAACCTAAATGTCCATTGACAGATGAATGGATAAAGAAGATATAGTACAGGAAATTCCTGTTGGTCCAGTGGTTGGGAATTGGCACTTTCATTGGCAGGGCCTGGGTTTGATTCCTTGTTGGGGAACTAAGATCCTGCAAGCCTAGCAGTGTGGGGTTAAAAAAAGATGTGAAATATATAAATAAATAAATATATATATATATATATATATACACACACACATATATATATTCCAAGGCTTCCCTAGTGGTTCAGACAGTAAAGAGTCTGCCCTCAATGCAGGAGACCTGGGTTAATCCTTCTATCAGAAAGAACCCCTGGAGGAGGAAATGGCAACCTACTCCAGTATTCTTGCCTGGAAAAATCCCATGGATGGAGGAGCCTGGTGGGCTACAGTCCATAGGCTTGCAAAGAGTTGGACACAACTGAGTGACTTAAACTATATATATTCCATTACATACATACATACATTCTGTTACATACATACATATTCCATTACATACATACATATATATTCCATCACATATGTGTATATGTAATGGAATGTTACTTGGCCATAAAAAAGAATGAAATGCCATTTGCAACAACATGGTATGCTAAGTCGCTTCAGTCGTGTCCGACTCTGTGTGACCCCATAGACGGCAGCCCACCAGGCTCCCCCGTCCCTGGGATTCTCCAGGCAAGAACACTGGAGTGGGTTGCCATTTCCTTCTCCAATGCAGGAAAGTGAAAAGTGAAAAGTGAAAGTTAAGTCGCTCAGTGTGTCCGACACTCAGTGACCCCATGGACTGCAGCCTTCCAGGCTCCTCCGTCCATGGGATTTTCCAGGCAAGACTACTGGAGTGGGGTGCCATTGCCTTCTCTGCAACATGTATAGACCTAGAGATTATTAAGTGAAGTAATTCAGACAGAGAGAGACAAGTATTATATGATATCACTTATATGTGGAATCTAAAAAATGACACAAATGAACTTATTAACAAAATAAAAACAGACTCAAGACATGGTTACTAAAGGGAAAGAGGGGGAGATAAATTAGGAATTTGGGATTAATATATGTACACTATTATGTATAAAATAAATAAACAACAAGGTCTTACTGTATAGCACAGGGAATTATATTCAGTATCTTGGTTTTTGCTTGTGATTATGCCTGACAGCTTGTGGGATTTTAGTTCCCTGACCAGGGACTGAACCTGCGTCATTGGTAGTGAAGACACAGAGCCCTGAGCATTGCACACCAGGAAATTCCTTCAGTGTCTTGTAATAATATACAAGAGAAAAGAATCTGAAAAATAATAAAGATATAGAAGACAACAGATAGCTAATAAACACATGAAAAGATGCTCAACATCACTCATTATTAGAGAAATGTAAATCAAAACTACAATGAGGTATCATCTCATACATAATGGCCATCAGCAAAAAAATCTTCAAACAATAAATACTGGAGAAGGTATGGAGAAAAGGGAACCCTCTTGCCCTACTGGTAGGAATATAAATTGATGCAGCCACTATGGTAGACAGTATGGGGATTCTTTAAAAAGCTGTGAATAAAATTACCATATGACCCAACAATCCCACTCCTGGGCATATACCCTGAGAAAGCCATAATTTAAAAATACACATGTACCCCAATGTTCATTGCAGCACTATTTACAATAGCTAGGACAAGGAAGCAACCTAGATATCCATCAACAGGTGAATGAATAAAGAAGCTGTGGCATATGCACACAATGGAATATTATTCAGTTCTAAAAAGGAATGCATTTGAGTCAGTGCTAATGAGGTGGATGAACCTAGAGCCTATTATACAGAGTGAAATAAGTCATAAAGAGAAAAATATCATATACTAACACATATATATGGAATCTAGAAAGACGGTACTGGTGAACTTATCTGCAGGGCAGCAATGAGAACACAGACACAGACCTACGGACCTGGGGGTAGGGAGGGAAGGAGAGGGTGTGACAAAGGGAGAGAGTGTGTGGAAATAGACACACCACCATATGTGAAATAGATGGCCAGTGGACATTTGCTGTATGACTCAGGGAACTCCAACTGGGACTCTGTGACAACCTAGATGGGTGGGATGGGCTGGGAGGTGGGAGGGAGGGTCAAGAGGGAGGGGACACGTGTGTACCTATGGCTGATACATGTAGGTATATGGCAGAAACCAACACAATATTGTAAAGCAATTTCCCTCCAATTAAAAAAATAAAATTTTTAAAAAGAATATAGATAAAGGTGTATAACTGAATTCACTTTCCTGTACACTGGGAACTAATACAACATTGTAAATCAACTATACTTCAATTTTTTAAAAAGAGGAGAAAAAGCAATAGTGTACTAAATTTAAAAAGCCTTAGGAAGTAGAATGTGACTTGATGACAGTGCATAAAGAATCCATAATTGTGTACAATCAGGTTGCATATTTAACAGTAGTATACAGCGGGTTAAAAAGCAGGGACACCACTTTGCCAGCAAAGGTCCGTAGTCAAAGCTATGGTTTCCAGTAGTCACAGATGTGAGTATTGGACCATAAAGAAGGTTGGGCACTGAAGAATAGATGCTTTCGAATTGTTGTGCTGGAGAAGACTCTTGAAAGTCTCTTTGACAGCAAGGAGATCAAACCAGTAAATCCTAAAGGAAATCAATCCTGAATATTCATTGAAAGGAATGATGCTAAAAGCTGAAGCTCCAATACTTTGGCCAGATGACGCGAAGAGCCGACTCAATGGAAAAGACTCTGATGCTGGGAAAGATTGAAGGTAAAAGGAGAAGGGGAAGACAGAGGATGAGATGGTTACATAGCATCACCAACTCAACAGACATGAATTTAATCAAACTCTGGGACATAGTGAAGGACAGGGGAGCCCAGTGTGCTGTAGTCCATGAGGTGCAAAGAGTCGGGCATTACTTGGCAATTGGACAACAAGAGAGGTTCCGGTAACCTAGCAGCACAAGCAAACGCTGAGGCAGGCAGCCTTTAGTGGACCTCAGTGATCCCTGCTCCCACCAGCTCGTCAACGCCCTTGTAATTCTTTTCCCTAAGCGTGGGCTGGATGAAGGGACTTCCATCTAATTGATGGAATGTAGCAAAAGTGCCTCTTACTTTGGTTTGTCAGTTTCTGTTTCTCTGTCTCTGCTCCATCTCTCCCTGATCTCCGTCTCTTGGAGGAGCAAGCTGCCAGGTTGGGACACCCTACGGAGAAGCCATGTGGCAAACATCCGAGGTCCTGCCAAGAGCCGCATGATTGAGCTTAGAAGTGGGTCATCTGCCCGTCCAGCCTTCATTTCCACCTGACAGGAGGACCCAGCTAAGCTCTGCCTGGCTCAAAACTGTCTCGTAACCACTGTTTAAAGCGTCTCTTGATGAGGGTGAAAGAGGAGAGTGAAAAAAAACAGCTTAAAACTCAATATTAAAAAAACTGAGATCACAGCATCCAATCCCATCACTTCATGGCAAATAGAAGGGGAAAAGGCGGAAGCAGTGACAGATTTCCTGTTCTTGGGCTCTAAAATCACTGCTGACGGTGACTGCAGCCATGAAATTAGAAGACGATTGCTTCTCAGCAGGAAAGCTATGACAAACCCAGACAGTATATTAAAAAGCAAAGACATCACTTTGCCCTGAATATTCACTGGAAAGACTGAAGCTGAAGCTCCAATACTTTGGCCATCTGATGAGAACAGTCAGCTCACTGGAAAAGGCTGTGATGCTGGGAAAGTTTGAAGGCAGGAGGAAAAGAGAGCAACAAAGGATGAGATAGTTGGACGCATCACCAATTCAATAGACATGAACTTGGGCAAACTCCAGGAGATGGTGAGGGACAAGGAGGATCGTTCTGCTGCAGTCCATGGGGTCACAGAGTCGGACATGACTTGGCTACTGAACAACAACAAACAACTGTTTTGTTTCAGATGGTCCAGTTTGGGGGGCAATCTGTGACGCAGCCCTTCATAACTAATACCAAGCTCTAGTTGTAAGCGCTCAGCTATATTTCTATATATTCAGAGTAAGCAGACCTCAGTGGCATCGAGCTGAGTAAGAATAATTCACCAGTGCAAAACACACGGTCTGTTTGGTGCCACTATTTCATCTGATGTTAGGATGTCTGAGTCTTTGGAAAAAGTGAAAGTGAAAGTCGCTCGCTCATATCCAACTCTTTGTAACCCCATGAGCTATACAGACCATGGAATTCTCCAGGCCAGAATATTGGAGTGGGTAGCCTTTCCCTTCTCCAGGGGTTCCCAATCCAGGGATCGAACCCAGGTCTCCTGCATTGCAGGCGTATTCTTGACCAGCTAAGCCACAAGGAAACCCCAAGAACTGAAGTGGGTAGCCTATCCCTTCTCCAGAGATCTTCCCGACCCAGGAATGAACTGGTGTCTCCTGCATTGCAGGCAGATTCTTTCCCAACTGAACTATCAGGGAAGCCCTGGAGAACTGCTTTGTCAATTCATCTGCCTGTCCTAAGAAGGCTTTAAACTGTTTTGTAAAAATTCGAGATTCTGTTTTCAAAACCAGATGCAACTCTGGAATCAGAGTATTCAAACAACTGAAGCATTGCAACTAGCTCTTAGCAATTGCAGTCACTGGGGGTGGGAGGTGGGGGTTGGAAAGCAGGAAAATGCCCTGTGAAGGCACGTGATTAGCAGAGCAAATGAAACAATAAGGGTGCAACCCCACAGGCAAGATTTAATTTTGAAACATCGGAGGATTTCGCTTTGAAGGATCCTGACCTGGAAGGAGAAACTTGTGATAGAGTTCCTCTATTTAATTAGAGAAATTGATATTCTGGGTCACAACGGAGTACGATTGAGAAAGCCTGCAATTTCGCAGGCTCTAAATGTGGTGGAATATTAAAAGAAACCTTAAGGAGAGGTCATTCATTTGATTGGTTTTGTGTGATAAAAATATTTGTCAAAGAAAGGTCTTCCAAAGGGAGGTGAAAAGCACATTGCCTGTGAAAATATTTGGACTGAATATTTTATTATTAATTGCAATGTTCAACATCTTAGGGGGAAAAAACCACCTTTATGTAGCAGCTTTTTTTCTGAGCTTGGATTGATTATATTAAAAGATCTTTTGTCTTCTTCAGAAAACTAATTGGGCCGTAGTATTCAGGACACATGTGACGAAGAAATGAATGAAAGGATGTGAGTATGTGCTGTGGTAGTCAATGTCACGGGTCAGTTTGACTGGGTTTCCCAGATACCTGGTTAAACACTTTCTGGGTGTGTCTCTGAGGGTGTTGCTGGAAGAGATTAACATTTGAATGGATGAAATGAGTAAGGTGGGTGGTTCTCTTCAAACTGGGAGGGCATCACCCAGTCCACAGAGGGTCTGAATAGAACAAAAACGCAGAGGATGGGAAAATATTCTTTCTCTCTCCCCCTCATCCATCCTTCCATCCCTCCCTCTCTCTCTCTGCCCTTCTCTCTCTCCTTCTCCACCTCTTTTTTCTTTCTTCCTCTCTCCTTCCCTCTCTCTCCCTTTGCCTGACTTTTGACCTGAAACATCCATTTTCTTATGCCCTCAGAATGGGACTTACACAATCTGTTCTCCTGGTCCCCAGGCCTTTAAACTTGGACTGAATTATACCATCGGCTTTCCTGGGTCTCCAGCTTACAGATGGCAAATCGTGGGACTTCTCAGCTTCCATAATCACATGAGCCAATTTCTCGTAATCAGTCCGTTAATATATCAATCAGTCATTGGTTCAATCAGTTAATATATCAATTCCATCCTTGGTTCTGTGTCTCTGGAGAACCCTCATCCTGAGAATAATTCACCTGCTTCTGTTATCTTTCAGTTAATATAAAACATTCATACAAAATTTAATATACATTTTAAAAATTTATATTTATTTTTGGCTGTACTGGGTCTTCAGTGCCACATACAGGCATTCTCTAGTTGTGGTGAGCAGGGGCTACTCTTCCTTGCTGTGCTTGGGCTTCTCACTGTGGTGGTTTCTCATGTTGTGGATGGAGCTCAGGCTCTAGGGTGTGGGCTCAACAGTTGTGGCTGGTGGGCCCAGTTGCTCTGCAGCCTGTGAAATCCTCCTGGACCAGAGATCAAACCCATGTCCCTTGCACTCACAGGCAGATTCCAATCCACTGTGTCACCAGGGAAAGCCTACAGTTTAAAAAATTAATGTAGAAAATTTAACATTTTTTCCTGTCACGGACATGGACATCTAACCCGTATGTTTTAGGCAGTATTTTTATATTTTCAAAAATAATTTTTGAGTGGATTTTATAGGTGGATCAACATAATAAAGGCAGTATTTTCTAGCTCTGCTCACAATTACAAAACACTGGGACCACCCAAATGCCACTAACTGGAGCCTGGATAAGGAAATCCTGGCAAATTAGTCTAAAAGAATACTAAGCATACTGTAGAGCACAGAGAATTGTATTAATACCTATAATGGAAAGGAATCTGGAAAAGAATATTTACATATATGTATAGCTAGTCACTTTGATATACATATTTAGTTACATATATGTATAGCTTATCACTTAGTTATACATATATGTATAACTAATCACCGCAGAAACAAACACAACACTGTAAATCAACTGTACTTCAGTCTTTTTTTTAAAAAGGAAAAAAAGAATACTGAGTGGAAATAAATGAATGGCCACATCAACAGAGCTGACTCTCATACGCGAAATAACTGAAGTACGTCATCAAAGGATGCATATGGCGAGTCTACTTATGCAAAACTTAAACGCTTATGAAACTAAAGAGCAATGCCCATACACATGCAGACAAGAGAGAGTGATAAATACAAGACTGATGGTGGAGGAGGACCAGGGACGGGAGCTGTGGGTACACGGATGCTCTGAGAGTTTTGGCAAATTGCTGTTCCCATCACTGGATGGTGGGGACATGGGGGCTTATTTTATTCTTCTAAGTTTGTGTGTTATTTTTTAAGTATGGAATTTTGTATAATTTGTGTAATTTAAAAGGGAGGAGCCTTCCATGTAGAAGGAATGTAGGCATGCTTAGTAGCTCAGTCGTGCCAGGCTCTTTGCAACCCCATGGACTGTAGTCCGCCAGGCTCTTCAGTCCACGGGATTCTCTAGGTGAGAACACTGAAACGGGTTGCCATATCCCCCTCAAGGGCATCTTCCCAACCAAGATCAAACCCACGTCTCCTATGTCTCCTACATGGTAGGCCAATATTTTACCTGCTGAGCCATCAGGGGAGCCCCTTATGGAGAAGAAAACATGCATGAAAGGTTTAGGAACCCAAGGAAGGTGAATTATTAGAGAAAAGGGCAACATCATCTGAGACGCAAAACCAGTGCTCAGATGCACCCAGTCTTCATGCCTTCCCTTCTTCCTTATCTGCTCTTCTTCAATCGCTTTCCACCAGATTCAGGAGGCGTGATCTTTGCCTGCTTTTCTGCTGCTGCTACAGGCATGGCCTCCCGATGCGGAAGCTAGTGGGAGCCAGAGGCTAAAGCTGACATGTGTTTTTGCACACTTAATTGTGCACATGTGCATGCATACAGGAGATTGGTGTGTGTGTGTGCATGTGTGTGCATGTATTTATGCCTGTATACATGTGTGTGTTATGTATGTATGCAAGCATATGAGTTTGTATGTGCATATACATGATTGTATTATGTGCACACATATGTGCATTCATGAGTTGGATACATGTATGTAAGTGTATGCACTTGTGTATATGTATTCACATATGTGTATATGTGTGTTTTTGTTCATGAATGTTTACATGTGGCTTTCCCTGGTGGCTCAGATGGTAAACAATCTGCCTGCAATGTAGGAAGATCTGGGCTCGATCCCTGGGTCGGGAAGATCCGCTGGAGAAGGAAATGGCAACCCACTTCAGTACTCTTGCCTGGAGAATCCCATGGACAGAGGAGCCTGGTGGGCTATAGTCCATGGGGTCACAGAGAGTCTGACACGACTGAGCAACTAGCACACACACGTGTGCATATGCATACATGACTACGTGTATGCATGTGTATCAGCATATGCATGCGTGAGTGTGTTTGTGTGTGAGAAGAGGCAGTCGCTAAGCTCTGCTATTGGCAGGTCCTGCTGCCCATGCAGAATCTGGAGACAAAGACAGCCTTTGTTTCACAAGCTCCAACAGCTGACATCACCGCCAGGGCTGCCGCTGGGGCCTGAAGACCAAACACCCCCACCCCTCTGGGGTGAGCCAGGCCCACCCCTTCCTGCAGCAGCTGGACCATCTCCAGGGAGATGGCTGAGCGGGTCCTGGCATGTGGGCATGCTGCTGGTCTGGCGAGGCTGCCCCAAGGATGTCTGACACTATACCTATAATCCCCAGAATGAAGCCTGTGGGGGAACCTCACAGCAGCCCCTGCTTACCACAGCCGCAGCCCTGACTGAACCTAGGCACAAAACAACACTGATCCAGATCCTGGGAAAAGCACTGCCCCCTAAGTCCTCCCTGCGGGTCCCGAGGCAGCCTCACTGGGTGCTGGCTTGCTTTACCATGCTTTACCTCTTAAAACACTGCCTTGTCTTAAGGCCTGAGCCACTGACAGGCAACAGTATGCAGCTGTGTTTGTTGAATTTGAAGGTTCTCCTTTTTCTTGCAGGGTGAGGAGGACCTCCCTGGTGGCTCTGACAGTAAAAATCTGCCTTCAATGTGGAAGATCTGGGTTTGATCCCAGAGTAGGGAAGATCCCCTGGAGAAGGAAATGGCAACCCACTCCAGTATTCTTGCGTGGAGAATTCCATGGACTGAGGAACCTGGTGGGCTATAATCCATGGGATTGCGAAGGATCAGACTCAACCGAGTGACAAACATTTTCACTTTTCACCTCACTTTCTTTTTTAAAGTAAAAATATACATATTTATTTACTTATTTGGTGGCATCAGGGGCTGCAGTGCACACGGGCTTCTCTCCAGCTGTGGCACTCTGGCTTAGCTGCCCCACAGCTTGTGGGATCTTATTATAACTCCCTGACCAGGGATTGAACCAGGATCCTCTGCTTTGGAAGATGGACTCTTAACCACTGGGCCACCAAGGAAGTCCCAACATTGTATTTTATTTATTTTAAATTTATTTTGGCTTCACTGGGTTTTAGTTGCAGTGCATAAGCTCTCTTTGTGGAGGCATGTAGGATCTTAGTTCCCCGACCAGGGATCAAACCTGCATCCCTGCACTGGAAGGCTGATTCTTAACCACTGGACCACCAGGGAAGTCCCTTGCTGGTTCCCTTTCATTGGTAGTACCAGGCTGTGGTCTGCCATTTGAGGCAATGATACCACTTCTTTTACAAGAAATCCTATGATGACCAGAGCTCCCCTCTCCTGTGTGTTAGGCACCAGTTAGGGCCTGTGCATGTATTCCTGTATTTAATTCTCATTACCAGCTTATGAGGCAGATGCCGTTATCATACTGAAAAGGATACAACAGAGAGAAAGCGATGTGTCTCTTCCCTCACCTAGAAAGTGGAAAAGTGGGATGTGACCCCCCCCAACCTGCAAGGAATCTGTTGTAAAAATCTACTCCCCACCAGCTCTCTGCCCACTCTCACTTAGCTAGGAAAAAGAGTTAGCTTAAAAATATATGTTAAATAAATAATACCCAGTGTCATGGGTTGGAAGGTGTCCCTCAGAAGAGATACCAAAGTCTTCCCCGCTAGGACCTGTGAACATGACCTTATTTGGAAATAGGGTCTTTGTAGATGGAATCAGGCTGAGGTGAGGTGTTTACAGCATGAGGGTGGGCAATCATCTCCTGGGCTGAGCCTCTGTGTTGTGTTGTTTTAATTAAAAGATCTCATTTAGTTCTGATGACAACTCGTGAGATGGATGAGAGGTTCAGTTTTGGGAGATCTTGTTTAGACAGTAAGATAAAGCAATATAGGCAAGACTATCTGTTAATAAAATGGGTAGGAGACTTCCCTGCTGGTCCAGTAGTTAAAATCCATCTTCCAATGCAGGGGACGTGGGTTCAATGCCTGGTCATGGAACTAACATCCTACATGCCTCGGGGCAACTAAATCCACACACCTCAACTACAGAAACCCCCATGCAGCAACCAAAAATAAATAAATGTATTTATTTATAAAGACCGGGTGGAACCAAAAATGAATAAATATTTTAAAAATAAATAAAATGAGTAAAGTCTTTGTATTGACTGCTGAACTTGGGTGAAGGGCTGAAGTCCTAAAAGAGTCCAAAGAGATAAAATGGGTAACAATATGTAACACTTATTAATTTGCTAAATTTGTTTCCCCTTCCTGTGGAGACCATCTCCCAGACTTTCCATGGAGAGCCACACTCTCCCAGTCCTTATTTGTGCAGTTTGGAGGAGCTGAGTCTGACCTTGTCTCGCAAGGTGGCGTGAGACGCAGTCCTGGGCAATCGAAGCGTTGTGCCATCCTGGCCACGGTGATGGACGTGTGTCTGTAATCCTGCTAGTAGAGCCAATGAGATCAACTCCAAGACTTTCAGTGGAGTTTTGGGAAACAGAAACCCTATTTTCATGGGCTTAAAGCTGAAACTCCAGTACTTTGGCCACCTCATGCGAAGAGTTGACTCATTGGAAAAGACTCTGATGCTGGGAGGGATTGGGGGCAGGAGGAGAAGGGAACGACAGAGGATGAGATGGCTGGATGGCATAACTGACTCGATGGATGTGAATCTGAGTGAACTCTGGGAGTTGGTGATGGACAGGGAGGCCTGGCATGCTATGATTCATGAGGTCACAAAGAGTCGGACACGACTGAGCAACTAAACTGAACTGAAAGTTGGTAGAATGAAAGCATATAGCTCCTAGGGATCAGGAACTCCTGCAGTCTTGTGGGGAAAGATGATCTGAGAGGGATGCCAACACATATAAAACCACATCCAAAAAATGGGAAGAGTTGGAGTCCTGACAACATAATGTGAGCTGCTGGATCCAGCCATACTTGCAATTCATGTCTGGGTTTTTCTTATCCTTAAACCAATGAGTTATGTCTCTTATAACTTCATGACAGTAACCTATTTCTCCAGGACTGAATCTTCACAGGATAATGGGCAACATGAGTCAGATTCCCTCTTACCAAGGACAACAAAGTAAGACCACACAGAATCTGTCTCGTGGATGGACTTTCCCTCTCCAGGAGGTAGGCGTTATCTGGGCTGATGAGTAAGATAAAGGGAGTAAATCAGTGGCTTTACTTCTTTGGAATGATACAAATGTCCATAATATGAATTGTCTGCCCCAAACAGAGAAATCCATCGAGGGACTATGTTCTAACTTGTGACCAACTGTTAAGAAGGTTCTGAAGACAGAGATATGAATGACTACTTTTTATGCTGATGTGCTGTTTGAGACGGAGAAGGCAATGGCACCCGACTCCAGTACTCTTGCCTGGAAAATCCCATGGATGGAGGAGCCGGGTAGGCTGCAGTCCATTGGGTCGCTAAGAGTCAGACACCACTGAGCGACTTCCCTTTCACTTTTCACTTTCATGCATTGGAGAAGGAAATGGCAACCCACTCCAGTGTTCTTGCCTGGAGAATCCAGGGATGGGGGAGCCTGGTGGGCTGCTGTCTATGGGGTCGCACAGAGTCGAACATAACTGATACGACTTAGCAGCAGCAGCAGCTGTTTGAGAGAGGCGGGCTTTTTTTTTTTTTTTTCATTTTGGCCACAATGGACCCTAATAGTCATTGTCTGCTATCAAGTGAATTCTGTCACATAGAGGACTGGAAACCTGCCTGATCCAGGCAGATGATGTAAATACAGTAACCAGCCTGGCCAAAGGTGTGTGTGCATGCCTCCTTGGAGAGGCAGGTACCATGACAAACCAGAAAACATCCCTTCCAAAGGAGGTGGTTCCAGCTTATACCCCAGGGACTGGAATCCCATCTTGACCTATTTCCAAAAGTATGGAATTTTTTAAATAGAAAAATCTCATTTTCCAGTGCTGGGTGTAGTGGTTTGAATAGTATTCCCCCTAAATTCACATCTACTTAGAATCACAGAATTGGATCTTATTTGGACATGGGGTCTTTAAGGATGGAGATAAGATCATACTAAATGAAAGTGGCCCTAAATCCAATTAGTGTCCTTGAGCTATTCTGACCTCCCTCCAGCCCTCAGGGAGGACCGCCTCCAAGAGGCCAGCAAGCAGCTCTGGGCACATGGCTCTCAGAACCTGCAGGGGTAAACATGGGTCCCTCAAGACCCTCTTAGGAAATGCTTTTGCAACTGGAAGAGGGGAAGACCCTCTATGGAACACTCCAGGGAAGGCTCTGTTTCTTGTTGCCAGGCGCTTTCCTTCCTGAGAAGCATCCGAGTGTGGTTAGGAGGGGTTTGTCTACTCCAGCGCCTGCCACTGCAGTCTCCTTCTGTCTTCACTTGTGGGAGCTCCCTTGGTCCCTGAGATACCTTCCTAGAAGACTCCCAGGCTAGCCAGCACACCCTCTCAGTGCCCTGGACACTTCTCCCCATTTAAAAACACTCCCAGCCCCATTAGGTGGGCCAGGAAACCTCCAGAAAACCCTGGGATCTTTCTGTCTCCACCGGGGTCGGGGAGTTGAGAGTGATGCATGGGGACCTGCTCAGCACTCACCCTTGGCAGCTCAGAAACAGTCAGGGAGTGGATGCTTCACTGGACAAGGGGGGATAGGTGGTCCCCGTGTCCCCAGCAGACAGCTCTGGGGTGCACTTCAGGTTGTTGCTGTTCAGTCGCTCAGTCATATCCAACTCTTTGCGACCCCATGGACTGCAGCACACCAGGCTTCCCTGTCCATCAGAATCTCCCAGCGCTTGCTCAAACTCATGTCCATTGAGTCAGTGATGAAATCCAACCATCTCATCCTCTGTCCTTCCCTTCTCCTCCCACCTTCAATCTTTCCCAACATCAGGGGTTCTTTTAATGAGTCAGCTCTTCCTATCAGGTGGCCAAAGTATTGGAGCTTCAGCTTCAGCATCAGTCCTTTCAATGAATATTCAGGACTGACTTCCTTTAGGATTGACTGGTTGGATCTCCTTTCAGTCCAAGGGACTCACAAGAGTCTTCTCCAACACCACAGTTCAAAAACATCAGTTCTTCAATGCTCAGCCTTCTTTATGATCCAACTCTCACATCCATACATGACTGCTGGAAAAACCACACCTTTGACTAGATGGACCTTTGTTGGCAAAGTAATGTCTGCTTTTTAATATGCTGTCTAGGTTGGTCATAGCTTTGCTTCCAAGGAGCAAGCATCGTCTAATTTAATGGCTGCCATCACCATCTGCAGTGATTTTGGAGCCCAAGAAAATAAAGTCTCTCGTTTCCATTGTTACCGCATCTATTTGCCATGAAGTGATGGGAGCAGAATCCATGATTTTCATTTTTTGAATGTTGAGTTTTAAGCCAGCTTTTTCACTCTCCTCTCTCACCTTCATCAAGAGGCGCTATAGTTCCTCTTTGCTTTCTCCCATAAGGGTGGTGTCATCTGCATATGTGAGGTTATTGATATTTCTCCCAGCAATCTTGATTCCTGTTTGTGCTTCATCCAGCCTGGCATATTGTATGATGTACTCTGCATATAGGTTAAATAAGCAGGGTGACAATAACAGCCTTGACTTACTCCTTTCCCAATTTTGAACCAATCCATTTTTCCACATCCGGTTCTAACTATTGCTTCTTGACCATCATACAGGTTTCTCAGGAGGCAAGTAAGGTGATCTGGTATTCCCATCTCTTTAAGAATTTTCCACAGTTTGTTGTGATTCACACAGTCAAAGGCTTTAGTGTAGACAATGAAGCAGAAGTAGATGTTTTTCTGGAATTGTCTTGCTTTTCTATGATCCAACAGATGTTGGCAATTTGATCTCAGGTTCCTCTGCCTTTTCTAATCCAGTTTGAACATCTGGAAGTTCTTGTTCACGTACTATTGAAGCCTGGCTTGGAGAATTTTGAGCATTACTTTGCTAACATGTGAGATGAGTGCAACTGTGCAGTAGTCTGAGCATTCTTTGGCATTGCCTTTCTTTGGGATTGGAATGAAAACTGACCTTTTCCAGTCTTGTGGCTGCTGCTGAGTTTTCCAAATTTGCTGGAATATTGAGAGTAGCACTTTCACAGCATCATCTTTTAGAATTTGAAATAGCTCAGCTGGAATTCCATCACCTCCACTAACTTTGTTCATAGTGATGCTTCCTAAGGTCCACTTAGCTTCTCCCTCCAAGATGTTTGGCTCTAAGTGAGTGATCACACCATCATGGTTATCTGGGTCATTAAGATCTTTTTGTAAAGATGCATTTCGGGAGGACTCACCAAATCCAGTGCCAGGGACCATAGTGGCAGCGTCCAGCTCGGTAACTTCTGCTGCCTGCTCTCCCTTCTCTCCTGTTTCTCTTCCTCTTCCTCCTTTCCTGCTCTGGGATCGCACTGCAGGCTCTCCCCATGGAGGTGCAGGTTCACAGTCATTTTACAAGAAAGAATCCTGTATGAGAGAACGTGAAATAAAGTTAAAGACAAAGGCAACTTAGCTTTAATAAATTATTCCCCGGTCGCTCAGCTGTAAAGAATCCACTTGCGGTGCAGGAGATGGGGTTCCATCCCTGGATCTGGAAGATCCCCTGGAGAAGGGAAGGCAACCCCCTCCAGTATTCTTGCCTGAGAAATCCCACAGACAGAGGAGCCTGGCTTGCTACAGTCCATGGGGTCACAAAGAGTTGGACACAACTGAATGATTAAACACACAAAGCACACAATAAATTCTAAGTGGATCTCAAATACTTACATTGACTCTAAGAGGTTTTGGGGGAAAAATGACTTGAGGGACCAAGATTCATACATTTTGGTGGATTCTAACTATTTTTCTTCTCTTCGCAATTAAAAAAAAATTCTTTGTAACACAAATATAATTAACACATGGCATTGTATCAGTTTAGGGTGTCTATACTGATTTAATACATTTATATACTGCACTATGATTACACCCAGGTGCTTTTGTTAAGATCTCATCTCATTACATAATTATCATTTCTGTTTTTGTGGTTGGGATCTATCAAGAACTGGTCTCTTATCAGCTTCGAAGTTCGTATCACGGTATTGTCAACTATAATCACTATGCCGTGGATTTGAACTCCAGGACTTATTTATCTACCACTTTGTACCCTTGCTAAGTCACTTCAGTCGTGTCCGACTCTGTGCAACCCCATAGATGGCAGCCCACCAGGCTCCCCCATCGCCGGGATTCTCCAGGCAAGAACACTGGAGTGGATTGCCATTGCCTTCTCCAATGCGTGAAAGTGAAAAGTGAAAGTGAAGTCGCTCAGTCGTGTCCGACCCTCAGCGACCCCACGGATTGCAGCCCACCAGGCTCCTCTGTCCATGGGATTTTCCAGGCATGAGTACTGGAGCGGGGTGCCATTGCCTTCTCCCTTGCACTCTTAACCAATGTGAGTTTTTGGTATCAAAGAAAGTAGCCTGTAGTTCTATTTCCAGCCACTAGACGGCAGGGCAAACAAGAAATGGCAGATAACTTCGCAGCTTCTCAGTAGCGGGACCGGAGGGGGCAGGACCACCCTGAGAAGTGTTTTAAGTCCAAGTCCTGCTCTGTATCCTCATCACAGGAGATGATGCCACCCTATCATCTTATACTGTTTTCACAGAACCCTTATGCCTTCTGCAGTGTTATTGTTTGCTTACAGGTTTGTCTCCCGCATTAAGGCATGAGTTCCAAGAGAACTGAGACTTGGTTTTGTTCACTGCGGCTTCCCCCAAGTTTAAGAGCCAGCACACACGCTAGGTTCGTAAGGGGGTGTTGGTTGAGTGACCGAATGAAAGGAGTGAATGAGTGAGCAAGACCTGTGATCCATGTGAGCAGGCCAATTCTCCTTCCTGACTTTGCTGTTGCCAACGGCATCGTGGCTCCTTGTGAATGATGACTTGCACTTCACACGGTATCCAGAACATTAGAAAACTGCTGAATTCTGTGGTTTGGTTTATGTCTCTGAAATATCTGAGCCCTGAAGAGCAGTAAGCAAGAAGTCCTCTGGGTCTAACTAGCTTGCTTCGAGTTTAAAACTTAAAATGGCATGCATAAATCCACTCAGAGGCTTCTCCAACCATCCCTGAAGTGTGTCCATTCCCTTTCAGCTCCGGGAACGACAAACGGCTCAGACGGGATGGAAGCTGTAAATTCTGGCGCACTGAGGTCGCTTGAGATAAATCACCCATCTGCAATTAGTCAAAGCAGGCAGAGATTTTGCTGGATTCCCGGGGAACGCCGAGGATGCCCCATCCTGGAAATGAACAAGCCGCAGGCTGAGAGATGGAGTGGATTCACACAACGGGGCCAGAATTAAGGGTGAGGAGAGTGAGAGAGTGAGGTTGAGTCTTGTAACAAATAGGGGCTCATGGCGGACTTTCCTGGTGGTCCAGTGGTTAAGAATCTGCCTGCCACTGCAGGGGGATGTGGGTTTGATCCCTGGTCGGGGAAGAAAGATCCCACGTGCTGCAGGGCAACTCAGCTTGTGAGCCTGGTACCTGTGAATAACGAGAGAAGCCCGCACTCCAATTGAAAGATCCTGCAAGCCTCAACTAAGACCCAAAGCAGCCTCAGATAAACAACCCCCAAGAAGAGCTTGTGGTCCCTCCTTCCTTCTTCAAAGCCAGTGACTGTATCCTCGCCCCCTCCTGTCCTCACTTCTGATGCTGAACTCCAGCCTCCTCACTTATGAGGACCTTTGTGATTCCAAAAGCTGTCCCAGGTAACCCAGGGTACCATCTCCATCTCGGGATCTCTAATCACATCTTCATCTTTTGCAACATGAGGGAACATAGCCTAAGTTCCAGGGATCTGGATGCAGGCATCTTTGAGGGAGGGTGGTATTCAGCCTAGCACAAGGCTGACTTGAACTTCTTTTTCTTTTTTGCCTCCGTTGGGCCATGGCTTCCGCACGCAGGCTCTTCTGTGGGGCACACGGGCTTCTCTCTGGTTGTAGTGCACAGGCCCCAGAGCAAGCAAGTCAGGAGTTGCCAGGCACGGGCTCAGTTGCCCAAGTCATATGGGATCTTAGTTCCCAGCCCAGGGACTGAACCTTGGTCCTGTGCAGTGGAAGTGCAGAGTTCTAACCATTGGACTGCCAGGGAAGTCCTAAACTTTCAGCCTGCTGGAATTTGCTTGACTCCAAAAACACACTACTTTTGTGTTCAGGATGTGGAAAAATTAAAATCCTGGACCAAAAATGAAAAGGAGGGACTTCCCTGGCGATCCAGTGGTTAGGGCGCCTGATTCTCACTGCTGAAGTCTCAGGTTCAATCCCTGATCGAGGAACTAAGATGCCACAAGCCACATGGCAAGGCCAAAAAAAAAAAAAAGGAAACCAGGTGACGAGTCCACGGCTGTTCTGGTTATCTGACCAGCATGCTGCGCTAGGTGGCTTGGATGGATGACTTGATGGGACCCTGTGTATGAGGCAATGTCCCACTTTCTAAGTCAGTTTTCTACAACAAATTCAATTTTTCATACGCACATCTGTAGCTATCAAATGCATTTATGCCATAATACAAAGTATAAAAATTCATGTCTGGATCTGTCCAAAAAAAATTTAATTTTGTTGGCTATTAGCACTGCCAGAACAAGAGAGGGCGAGTTTAGCATTTTCACCAGCTCTGTGTGGAAGGCAGTTTTGATTGATGATGGGCTTCCCTGTGACAACATGTCTCCTCACACACAGTGGCTTGAACATTCGAAACTGACTGCGGTCGGCCACAGTGATGGGCAGAAGAAAGGCCCCCGAAGATGTCCACATGCGAACACTCGGGACCTGTTTACAGGTCCTTATCGGGCAAAGATAACTACATTTATTAGCTAGCTTGAGATCAGCCTGGGTTATCTGCATGGTCCAGGCCTCATTGCAAAAATCCTTAAAAGTGGAAGAGGAGGCAGAGGTCAGAGGGATGTGAGTGACTCCGCGTGCAGACACTGGCTTTGCAGAGGGAGGGAGGGTCTCCTAGCCAGTGGATGCAGGCAGCCTCCTGAGGCTCAAAAAGGCCAGAAAAGTCATCTCTAGTAACTCCCTGGAGGCCCAACGGTAAGGACTTGGTTGTACTTCCACTGAAGGGGGCCCGGGTTCAATCCCTGGTAGGGGAACTAAGATCCCACACACCGTGAGGCACTGCAAAGCAAAAAAAAAAAATCATAATCTTTCCTGGAGTCCCCAGAAAGGAACACAGACCTTGACTTTGGCCTAGTGAGAACTGTGTCAGATTCCTAACCTGCAGAAGCCTGAGAGAATACCTTTCTATGGCACGTGGTGAAGGTGTTAATAGAATCGTTTCTTCTTGGGACTTCCCTGGTGTTTCAGTGGCTAAGACTCCACGCTCCCAATGCAGGGGCCTGGGTTCCATCCCTGGTCAGGGAACTAGATCCCGCATGCTACAAGTATTAGTGTTTGCATGCTGCAACTAAGGATCCCATGTGCTGCAACCAAGATCCAGCTCAAATAAATAAATAAATATTTAGAAAGAAATGTCTTCTCTCCAGGTCTAGAGGCCAGAGGCGTGAGTGGGGCCATGCCCTCTGAAGGGTCTGGGGGAGGGTCATTTCTGGCTTCTTCCAGGCCTGGAGTCGCCGTGTCATCCTGTGTCCTTGACTCGTGGAAGCATTGCTCCACTCTGCCTCAATTGTCACATGCAGGGTGACAATTTGCCCGAATTGCCCTCTTCTCTAAGGACACCAGTCATATTGGGTTTAGGGCCCACCTTGCTGACCTGATCTTACCTTGATTCTGTCTACAGAGATCCTGTTTCCCAATGAGGGCACATTCACAGGGTCAACCCAGCACAGCATCCTCTACAGGGATGGCTAAGAGGCCGGTCTGGTACAGGGAGGGTCTGGCCTTTCAGGCTCTCAGCTTTGATCTGGGGACCCGTCTGGCCACACTGTGCAGAGTTGTGGTGGGTGCATAGATTTTTCTGTGTCCTTTTCTCTTCTCCTTCCCAAGTTTGTGGTCCCAAAGGCTTTGAGTAACAGCGTGAGGACACTGAGAATGTGTCCCTGACACACTGGGGGTGGCAGGTTCGGGCTCCTGTGGGGGAGGGGCCTTTGAAAACCTCCACCCCTTTACTCCCTTCTTTTCTCGCTCATCAGACCCAAGCCCAGCCCCATCCTCACCCCCAGCAGCGAGAATGTCACTTCAGGCTTCCACCACTTTCCCAAGACATTTCCCAAAGTTCACTTTATACAATTGCTGGGATTTCATAAAACTTTCTCTTTCCTCCATTCTCAAAAACAGAAGGAACGCAAAGCCCTCCCATGCCCCCACTTGGTCCCTGGCTACCACCCATCATCTCTGGCTGCCTTTAGGGTGAAGTTAGCGCAATTTTCAAAGAAGGCAATGGTACCCTACTGCAGTACTCTTGCCTGGAAAATCCCATGGACAGAGGAGCCTGGTGGGCTGCAGTCCATGAGGTCGCGAAGAGTCGGACACGACTGAGCAACTTCACTTTCACTTTTCACTTTCATGCATTGGAGAAGGAAATGGCAACCCACTCCAGTGTTCTTGCCTGGAGAATCCCAGGGACGGGGGAGCCTGGTGGGCTGCCGTCTCTGAGGTCGCACAGTCGGACACGACTGAAGCAATTTAGCAGCAGCAGCAGCAGCAGGATTTTATGGGTGTCTAGGCCTCCCCTCTCAGCTGTCTGCAGACCCTCCTCTCCAGCACACCAGCCCTTGGCAGTGGTGACCAGGTCCTCACCTGACTCATCGCTCAGCAGGAGAGACTTGGTGTCTGTCTCTGCGTCCTTCTGGAGATATGCCCACCCCTCATCCCTCTCTCCTTGGAACATGGGAGCAGCCAGGTTATGTCCCTTCTCTGTGTTCTCACAAACCGAGGCTTCAAGCATCACCTACCCCCTAGAATCTCCTGCCCACATTCTGTGGTCGATCAGGCAGAAACCACTTTGGTTAAGATATTGGTCTATTTTTAAGAATTCATGACTGCAGCTCCAAGCGTTAGGAGTTAGGGGAGGAGTCAGAGAACTCTGTGCAGTGAGAGACCCCGACTGGCCCACCGACCTCCAGCTCTGCTGCTGGTGTCCCAAGAGCAAGGGCTTCATCGTGTGTTTCTTTAAGGCACCTCGGTCGGGTGCCTTCCTCTCCACTCCTTACACAACCCGTCTTGCCCGGAGCCAGAGCCGCTGGAAAATCAGCCTGGCACTGGGAAGAGAACGTGGTTCCTGTCGGGTCGTCGTCACTATGGAGTCTTGGCTGCAGTGAAGTCGCTCACCTCTGGGTCTGCTCAGCTGTCAGCCCTAGACCTTATTCCCTGTGCTCGGGTCTGGAGGCACTAACATAGGTGAGACTGCAGGTGCAACTCCCTGGCCCTAGCCTGGCTTCCTGTCCAAGCTGTGTGCCTCTTTCAGCCCATTTGGAAATTAGCAAATGCTGATATTCCAGTTATGCAGTCTGGAGGTGTTCTGTTTTTTCCTTTGCATTTTGTATTGCTCCCTTAATTTGTCTTAGTTCCAAAAGCACTTTTTAAACATGTATTATTTCCCCTAAAAGGCCTTATTTTCAAAAGAGCAAGGTGTTAAAATGAACATTTGAAAGTATCTGCTCAAATGATTTCTACTTGAAGATGCCCGTAAACTGTGTGGCAATTTCAGATTATCACAGCGCTCTGCTCTTTAACGTGCTTTTTCAAGCAATGGGATTGTTCTGTGCTGAGTGGAACAGTTCACTAATACTGAAGATCATCCATTCTTTATTACTGGACTTATGAAGTGATTAGAGTTTCGTAAAAGGCTGCCTGTAATTTTGAAAGGACTTGTTGCTTTGAAACTTTGCAGTGTTTTATGTATCATTTTGTGCTTTCCCTGCTCTCCTAAGAAGAGGCCACCTCCACATCAGGATGTTGAGGTGGGGGGAGATGCTCCAGTCGCTCCTCGGAGGTGGGACTCCTGCCCCTGAAGCCAGACAGACAGCAGCCTGGGAGCTCCGTGAGAAACCAGGAGACGCGTGAACTCCTGAGAAAGAACTCAGCCTTATGACAAACCTTCTCTTTAAACCCGCCCATCTCTTTAAACCCGCCCATGAGATTGTGCAGAAACAGAGCACTCAGTTTTACCCACCTTCAAAGAAGAGTAGCCATCATGGTCAACAAAAGAGTCCAAAATGCAGTACTTGGATGCAATCTCAAAAATGACAGAATGATCATGGTCAACAAAAGAATCCGAAATGCAGTACTTGGATGCAATCTCAAAAATGACAGAATGATCTCTGTTCGTCTCCAAGGCAAACCATTCAATATCACAATTATCCAAGTCTATGCCCCAACCAGTAATGCTGAAGAAGCTGAAGTTGAACGGTTTTATGAAGACCTACAAGATCTTTTAGAACTAATACCCAAAAAAGATGTCCTTTTCATTATAGGGGACTGGAATGCAAAAGTAGGAAGTCAAGAAACACCTGGAGTAACAGGCAAATTTGGCCTTGGAATGCGGAATGAAGCAGGCCAAAGACTAATAGAGTTTTGCCAAGAAAATGCACTGGTCATAGCAAACACCCTCTTCCAACAACACAAGAGAAGACTCTACACATGGACATCACCAGATGGTCAACACCGAAATCAGATTGATTATATTCTTTGCAGCCAAAGATGGAGAAGCTCTATACAGTCAACAAAGACAAGACCGGGAGCTGACTGTGGCTCAGATCATGAACTCCTGATTGCCAAATTCAGACTTAAATTGAAGAAAGTGGGCAACACCACTAGACCATTCAGGTATGACCTAAATCAAATCCCTTATGATTATACAGTGGAAGTGAGGAATAGATTTAAAGGTCTAGATCTGATAGATAGAGTGCCTGATGAACTATGGAATGAGGTTCGTGACATTGTACAGGAGATAGGGATCAAGACCATCCCCATGGAAAAGAAATGCAAAAAGGCAAAATGGCTGTCTGGGGAGGCCTTACAAATAGCTGTGAAAAGAAGAGAAGCAAAAAGCAAAGGAGAAAAGGAAAGATATAAGCATCTGAATGCAGAGTTCCAAAGAATAGCAAGAAGAGATAAGAAAGCCTTCTTCAGCAATCAATGTAAAGAAATAGAGGAAAAGAACAGAATGGGAAAGACTAGAGATCTCTTCAAGAAAATTAGAGATACCAAGAGAACATTTCATGCAAGGATGGGCTCGATAAAGGACAGAAATGGTCTGGACCTAACAGAAGCAGAAGATATTAAGAAGAGGTGGCAAGAATACACGGAAGAACTGTACAAAAAAGATCTTCATGACCCAGATAATCATGATGATGTGTTGACTAATCTAGAGCCAGACATCTTGGAATGTGAAGTCAAGTGGGCCTTAGAAAGCATCACTACGAACAAAGCTAGTGGAGGTGATGGAATTCCCGTTGAGCTGTTTCAAATCCTGAAAGATGATGCTGTGAAAGTGCTGCACTCAATTTGCCAGCAAATCTGGAAAACTCAGCAGTGGCCACAGGACTGGAAAAGGTCAGTTTTCATCCCAATTCCAAAGAAAGGCAATGCCAAAGAATGCTCCAACTACCGCACAATTGCACTCATCTCACATGCTAGTAAAGTAATGCTCAAAATTCTCCAAGCCAGACTTCAGCAATATGTGAACCGTGAACTCCCTGATGTTCAAGCTGGTTTTAGAAAAGGCAGAGGAACCAGAGATCAAATTGCCAACATCCGCTGGATCATGGAAAAAGCAAGAGAGTTCCAGAAAAACATCTATTTCTGCTTTATTGACTATGCCAAAGCCTTTGACTGTGTGGATCACAGTAAACTGTGGAAAATTCTGAAAGAGATGGGAATACCAGACCACCTGACCTGCCTCTTGAGAAATCTGTATGCAGGTCAGGAAGCAACAGTTAGAACTGGACATGGAACAACAGACTGGTTCCAAATAGGAAAAGGAGTACGTCAAGGCTGTATATTGTCACCCTGCTTATTTAACTTATATGCAGAGTACATCATGAGAAATGCTGGACTGGAAGAAACACAAGCTGGAATCAAGATTGCTGGGAGAAATATCAATAATCTCAGATATGCAGATGACACCACCCTTATGGCAGAAAGTGAGGAGGAGCTAAAAAGCCTCTTGTTGAAAGTGAAAGAGGAGAGTGGAAAAGTTGGCTTAAAGCTCAACATTCAGAAAACGAAGATCATGGCATCTGGCCCCATCACTTCATGGGAAATAGATGGGGAAACAGTAGAAACAGTGTCAGACTTTGTTTTTTTGGGCTCCAAAATCACTGCAGATGGTGACTGCAGCCATGAAATTAAAAGGCGCTTACTCCTTGGAAGAAAAGTTATGACCAACCTAGATAGTATATTCAAAAGCAGAGACATTACTTTGCCGACTAAGGTCCGTCTAGTCAAGGCTATGGTTTTTCCTGTGGTCATGTATGGATGTGAGAGTTGGACTGTGAAGAAGGCTGAGCGCAGAAGAATTGATGCTTTTGAACTGTGGTGTTGGAGAAGACTCTTGAGAGTCCCTTGGACTGCAAGGAGATCCAACCAGTCCATTCTGAAGGAGATCAACCCTGGGATTTCTTTGGAAGGAATGATGCTAAAACTGAAGCTCCAGTACTTTGGGCACCTTATGCGAAGAGTTGACTCATTGGAAAAGACCCTGATGCTGGGAGGGATTGGGGGCAGGAGGAGAAAGGGACGACCGAGGATGAGATGGCTGGATGGCATCACAGACTCAATGGACGTGAGTCTGAGTGAACTCCGGGAGTTGGTGATGGACAGGGAGGCCTGGCGTACTGCGATTCATGGGGTCGCAAAGAGTCGGACACGACTGCGCGACTGAACTGAACTGAAAGAAGAGAAAGCAGGGACGAGTGTCTTCCAGTGGAGGCCAACAAACACTGGCTGGAGACCCACATCGAGGTCTCCAGGGCAGGCATGTGTTTGAATGAGAGCCCCATGACAGCCTACTGGTTTTCTGGATTTGTTTATTCAACTGCTGTTCAGCGCCACACAGCGAGCACAACTGCACACTCTAAATTCAGGTGGAAAGTTAAAAGGCTGTCAGTCCTTTAACCGATTGGCTTTCTAGACAGCTTCTCCCTGATGGGAGAGTGTGTACCTGGCTATCTGTACAGAGTCCCAGCCCATGTAAGGCCCGGAGGCTGGGCAAGGACTGGGCCCCACGTGCCTGGGGCACACCCACCACACAGAGCCCAGGGAGGGCTGGGCTCTCGTCACACGACCCTTTTCCCTTTTGTGCCCAATTCCTTACAGAAAAAAATGTGATTTTTTTGACAACATGGGGTAATGGTTTTCAATATGTAATAGATTCTGAAGGCTGAAACTATACTCCTGGAGGATGATGTATTTATTTCCTAGAGCAGGGCTTTCCAACCCTTATTTAACACAAACTCACACCCAGGTGAATAAGGTGTTTGCTTTTTTGTTCTCCAAACAAAATAACATAAATAATATAAAATTATATTGTAGTAAGAGCAGGCGCAAATATCACTCTCCTAGAAAGTAAAGAGTTGCATCAGGAGCAGGCATTTTATTGAGACTTTTCATCGGTTCCTGCCTGAGGACCCCTCACATGGTCTACGTGACAGCTGAGGAATTCACATGAAGTCCACACAGAAAACGCACATACGTGACGACGGTGGACAGAGCACACAGAGGAGCAGTCAGTGGGTCTCAAAATCAAGGTGCTTTTTATAATAAAGTTATACCAAAAGCACAGCAACAAATGAAGAACAGTTTATTAGACAAAACAAGAAACCCCCCATCATGTAACAGCCCCGCCGCCCAGAGCCAGCGACTGTCGCAGTTCAGCTTCACAGTGAACACTGCTGACCGTCCCCGATCACACCAGTGCTCTTCAGGGAGGGTCCTTCCCACCTCAAGCGGGTCTTCAGACTCAGTGGTACCACAGTGAAATCGTACACGAGCGTTGACTAGGCGAGGTTTTAAAACACACGTCAGGCTGCTTCACTGGTTGAGATGAACACATGGTCTTAAACAGTTCTTAGTACAACATCATGTTCTTAAGGAAACAACAGGAAAGCAATCTCAACGGTTTAAAATGTTAGCACTATTTGCAGCAGCAGATAAAATGCATTCACTGCCAGCCTGTACCGAGGAACTTGGTGTTGGCAAGATTTGTGGCTTAGGAGAGAAACCATGAGCAGGACTTCTCTATAAAACCTTTGCGGCACTTGACCACCCTTTCATTTCTCAACAAATCCTCCTGTTCCTCAATGGAAACATGTGTCTATTCATCAAGAAAGAAGAAGGTAAGTGCAGGTTTTACGGGAAGGAGATGAGACACTTGTTTAAAATACTGGGATGCCAACCCGCATGGGTGTAGTCTCAGGAGACTCGGTGTCACTGTCTGCGGGTGTCTGCCAGAGGAGACCAGCTGCAGGGTGAACTGGGGTCTTCGGTGGCGAGAAGCCTGCGGCAGCCTGTGCATCTGCTCCAGAAAGGCCCGGGCGGCAGGAGATGAACCGCAGGAGGCACTCACCTATGTCACCAGTAAGAGAAGAGACCAATCCCGGTGTCATGCCAAGTCTCAGGAAAGTCAGGCATCCACTCTCTGAGCCCCCGCAGCCCCTTCCCCCAGATCTGTCCATCCATCTGTTCATCCAACAGACCCAACAGGGGTGCGGGAGTGTCAGGTCCTCCTGCTGGCGGGTGTGCCGTTCGCTCTCGATCGCTGACGGTCGTATCTCACAGAAACAATAAGGAAAAGCAGGAGGGTAGCTCCTTGAATGGCCGCCAAAAGGAAAAAGTAATAGTTCAAATAGCAGCTGTTGATGTTGCCTGGAGAGAAGGAAAGGAAAAAGAAACAGAGTTTAGAGAGAAAGTTTACAAGATTTTCTTTCTTTAACTTGGTTCCTACCAAGGTCAGGGTGACTTTTAATGTTGTCATTAAAAAAAAAAGGAAGAAAAAAGAATACCCTATCCGTAATTCGAAGTACACAAGTGCCTTGCTCCCAGAGCCACCGTGAAGCTGGCTGAAGTCAACACCAGCTCCAGGCTGGGGCCCTGTCACCAGCCTCTCTTGCTCCACAGACAAGGAGCCCGACTGTCCCCAGGTCAGCTCTGGAAGCAGAAGGTCTGGGTATCCTGGGTCCAGAGTCTGTACATTTATCAAGACCACACAGCGGGCCAGGACACAGCCTGGACATCATGTCTCATAGGAGTCCTGGACCCCTGCACTCCTGCGTTGTCACCTGACATTAGACACACTCCAATGTACCCTTCACAGGCCAGGGCAGGTGGCTGAACGCACAAGCCACATGCTTTGCAGAGACACAAGTCTGCTTTTTAAATTTCTCCTTAAAAACTTCAGGTTGCCAGAGAGCTGCCATACTGAATGCCCGAGCACCACGCAGGCATCCTATGTGCAAGGCTCCAGTGAATTCCTGATAAACGCAGAGGAGGCGGAGGTTAAGGTCATGGGCCTCAGAGCTCAACCAACAGGCTCAAGCCCAGTGTCGCGTCTCTAGGCCCAGTCTCATTTGTAGGATGTGAAACATGGTGGCCAGCCCCCACCCTGCCCCCAGGCAGGTACAGCGCTGCCGTGAGAAGCGCCCAGGACCTAAGGCCGCCTCCTCAGCAGTACCCGTCAGGAGCCCCAGTTTTCACGGAGGTCTGGGGCAACAGGTCTGCACCCCAGAGAGAACCGAGGTTTCACAGCCCCACCCACCACGGCCCCTTGGCGTGGAGACGCAGGGCTGTGGGTGAGGGACCACGTCACCCCAGCTCCCTGCAGACGGCTGTCCCCACAGGCCACAGGTGGCCTACCGTTTACACTGCTTGTCACCAACTGAAAAGGGCCCCACGGCCAAGCAGAGGGGCGGGGAGACGTGTCCATCAGCAACGTGTCCAGAGGAAGCTGGCGTCTCCGAAGGAAAGCCGCAGTTCTCTCACAAGCATTTCCACTTTGCTTACTTAGAACACCAGACTTCCTTCCCCCTGACGGTCTCCCTCAGGCTGGGTTATTCTGGAACTTCCTTTTTCTATCTGAACATATACTCATTAAAATTAGACGTTCAACACTGCTTTCATTAAACAGAATGAGCGAACAGATATAATACACGTGTTTACATAATAATCACTCACATGTTTTTAAAGAATTCTCAGGTTGTAGAAGACAACGATTTGCTATTTACTGCTTTGGGAAGAAATCCAGTACTACCTAGAATTTCTACTAGACTGTGCTATTTATTCAACAGACACTGAAAAGCCGTGGTTAGGTCCTCACTGCCTGCGGGGCTCTGCTCTGGACAGAGACCCCCGCTCCTGGAGCCTGGTGTGCCCGCGCCCCCCATGGCACTGCTGGGTGGTGCCAAAGTGCCAACCCTGAAACAGTCATCTCTCCAAATGACACAGGCGGTTAAAACTAGCAAAGCTGAAAGCCGGCAGGCCAAGCGGACTGTACACGGCGTTTTCGCTATCAGGGTGAGTCTCAGCCTGGGCTAGGAAGGGTGCTCAGAACTGGGTCCACCACCTAAAAGCTATCACAGTCAGCCTTTGCTCTTTGGGCCTCTTCTAGACAGAAGGTAACTGCATACGAAGGTGGTAAACTCTGGGGGCTCTTTATTTGATAAGACAGACTCCTGGGCCCCAAGGAACAAGCTCACGTGTCACCAGACACATGCAGGAATGCATTCCCAGCTGCTCTATTCACAATAGCCTCCAACTGGCGACGCCCGCAACACCCACGCACAGCACAGCAGATAATGAACTGTGACTTATTCGTACAACAGATACTCCACAGAAACAACTAAAGAACCGGTTACTGCGGACGACTCGGAGACCTCAGCGCTGAGAGAGACACGCCGGCCACGGCAGAGGACTGGGTGGCGACAGGACTCAGCGGGCTGACGTCACAGCAATTCATCCTGCCCGGGCCTGGGGGCTTAACACAGCAAGGACAGGAGGAAGGCTTCCTACCGTCCTGCACTTGGGTCGGGATGAAGAGCACACCGAGCTGCGCCAGAGCCCCTCACAGCACAGATGTGCTTCCCAATCTAAATACAGCAAGGACAAGCAGGCCAGGCAGAGGGCGGGGAGAGAAGGACACAGTGAAGAGAAACTCAGACCACAGCCCAGGGACCCAACAGGAAGTGATCCACACGTCAGTCGGGAGCACCGAGTCAGCTCCCACCGCCACCTGAGCCCTGGCGGAGCAGGGAGGAACAGGGGGGCGTAGAGAAGCTGGCCTGCTGCTCCTCCTCCAGAAGAATCTGCCATGGCTTGTGGGTGGGAATGGGGTGCCCCAGGCCCGTCCTGTCCCCCAATCTCCACCCCCACAGCCCTGCCCCTAACCGAGAGGGAGCCCTGCCATGCCCTCCTGCGTCACCGTCATCGCACCCAGCACCCGGGGCTCCAGGCAGAAGGGGTGCAAGCTCTCTGCACTCGAGGGAAACAGGGAAGACCACCTGCGCTCCTAGACAGGGCCACCGATCCAGGACACACGACCTGGCGCCTCCCTCTCATGGAAATAACATCAACACCCAGGACCCAGGCCCAGCGCCGGTGCCCGTGTGCATCAGCGCTGGAGGTGACCCTCCAGCTACGAGCATTAAAATCACCTGTCAGAAGGAAAGGAGGAATGACAGGCAAACCACTAGTTATTAAACTAGTGTGGGGGGATTAAATCACTGGAAGGCAACAAGGATGGCCAAAGCCAACCAATCCTTTACGATGTATTTAAACACAAAACAGAAACTAAGAAACAGCACCTACATCTGAAGAGCCACAGAGGTTTCATCTCTGTACAGTCTCTGAAGGAGGTGTGTTCTGTGACACCAAGAACCCAGGAGAACTCTCAGAACCCCTGTGTAACTGAACCTTACCCTCCAGGAGGGGGGCAGCCCCTCCTCACCACCACCAGGCTGGGCCTGCCCACCCCCCATAGCCCCGGTGCTCACAGCTGGACCACAGTTTCTGTTACATCAGGGCTTCTCGGGCCTAAACCTTCACCTCAGGACAGGAATTTTAACTGAATCATGGGAGGGCTTTTGGAATTCTGCCATTTCTGGAGAAGTCTCTAGGCTTGCATCAGGTTTCCAAGGGGATTTACAACCTCAAAGTACCAGGGGACAGCCAGTACCACACGACTACACAGGAAAAGTAACCAAAAGCAATGGCGGTTTTCACTGGTGAAAAATGTAAAGAAGAAAGACGCCTCCACCCCTGGGTCCGTTTACAGGCGACATCAGTCTGCAAACAGCAGAGCTCTCATCTCTCGCCAGTGATTTTGCTCAAGATGCCACCTACTGGCAATGGCTGTAAAACTCCATTATGATTGATCACGCGTCATACTTGTTTTCAAAAAGGCAACTTATTGTCTATCTTTTTTTTAACCGCAAGAAATTAAAAGGTACTGTCAGGGAAAGAAAATACAAAACTAAGGTAAATGAAGGGAAATTTGTGATACAGATTTTATCTGCCTCCTAATGAAATAAAGACAGCGCTGGACCTGACGGTAGAGAGAGAAGGCAGTCCGCTCGTCACAGATGTGGGCACAGCAGCCACTCGGCCGCTGGCGGCGGCTGTGGCCAAGGCTGACCTGGGCAGGAGAGGCTCACCGTCTCCGGGAGGTCGTGTGTGACGTGGGTAAACGGGGTGAGGTGGGTGGTCTGCAGCGGCTCGGGGAGCAGGGAGGGGGCTCCTGGCCCAGCCCAGAGACGGATCGCAGCCAGTCCCAGCTGCCTCACGTGACCTAAGGGCTGGGGCTCTGGATGCTGGTCACTGATGATGGGATGGCAGGGGTGGGGTGGTCCTTACCGAAGTCCGTGTGGCTGCTCATCCACCCGATGGCCTTCAGGGACACCAACGCCAACAGTCCTGAGCCCACGAAGGACCCGACGCCAGAGAAGAAGAAGAACAAGCCCATGATGGCGCTCTGCATGGACTTGGGGGCAGCCGAGTATGCGAATTCCAGGCCTGGGAGGGTGGGGGATGAAGAGTGTTTCTGGAGAGGACACAGAGCAGCCTCCGCACTGCGGCCCTCGGGGACCTGGAACTCGGCACGGCCCCTCCCAGCCCTGAGACAGCCCCTGGCTGGCTGCTCGTCTCCCACCACAGCCCCTGGAAACCCCAAGAGGTGGTGGTCACCCCCACCCTCACATCAGAGGGCAGCATTTGACTTGCCAGCTCTTGGAATTTCCTGTTCCTCATGGAAAGAAGTTGAAGAAGCCAAATTTCCTACATTCTTAACTGATGGGAGTTTGCAAATGAACCACTGACACAAATGGGGCAATCTACTCAGGAATTCTACCTGAAAGGCAAGGTGCTTGAGAACAGTTTTGGCAGGAGCACCTATAACCCAGTTCTTGCCGTGATAACCAGACACGGAGATGTGCACTGGGCTCTAAAGGAAGGGCCGCCCTCTTTGATTTATTCCCTCCCAAGTTCATGAGCCAATTCCACGTGAGCACAGAGGGAGGGGAGGAGAGGAGAAAACCACTGCCCAGAGCCCGGCCGGCTCTGGTTATCACTCATTTCCTCCTTCCCTCACTCCCAGCAGCAGGAAACAGGCCTGCACAGAATTCACTTGTCCACACGCCACTACAGGATCTCAGCAATAGGGAAGCAAGGCCTGTGAGAACCGCTCTATAAATGAGGTTTCTCCCTGACACATCTAAAGGCAGACACCGCAAGCCAGGCAGCGAGGGACCCAAAGCCTGGCCGCAGCCGCAGGACTACAGGGCTGGGGAGCCTGTGCCAGGCCAGGCAGCCAAATCCCCGCCCTCCCCCCACCGAAACGGTGCTCGTCCTTCTCCTTTCCTGTCTCCTGCGGACACGAGGCAGCAGGTGATTTTCATGTTAATGTTGTGGGAATCCTACTTTTACACCAAGAAAGGGGAGCCTCAGCCATAACGTCACCCTTTCCTCATTGATTCCCATTCTGAACCACACCTGCCCACCAACACCCACCAAGCACTGTGAACCGTCTCGACGCCGCCTAACAAGGGAGGAAACAGCACGGCCTTAATCATGCAGTGAGGGGACTGGACAGAGATGCCCTCAACAGGGGGAAACCTCACCTGCGATGCTGGCAAATATTTCACTGACGCCGATCAGCACGTACTGCGGGACCTGCCACCAGATGGGCAAGTCCGCGGCGTAGTACACGACGTTTCCGATGGTCTGGTTGATGGTCTTCTCCTTCACGAGGTCCAGCCTCTTGCTTTCCAAAATCCCTACAATTCATAAGTAGCTTATGAGCATTCATTTACTAACATTTGTAATTAAACTGAAAAACCAGATCCTTAGGACAAGATGCCTGTCGATAATTCTGAGAAACACATGAAAGGTTAACACCAGATGATACATATCCCCTCCAAGCCCCCAAGCTCAGGAATTACCCTTTCCCCCTTTCAGCTTTGGTAGCAGGTCACTGAAAACCAGAGGTCATATCATCCATACCCCACACAGGTGTTCTGCAGTGCCTTATAAAACCAGCGTTCAGCGTGCTTAACACAATCCTCAAAGCTCTGGATCGCTCACCTAAACGCCTTTTGCTTCCTTCAAAAAGAGGAGCAAGAGAAAGCTACACAGTCCTGCAATAAAAAGATTAATCACGCTATTTACTTACCAGAAGGTAATAAATCTGGAGATGCTTCTCCCTCAAGGTAACATATTTATGCTGATTCACTGACTGATTATCATGACTACGACGACTACCACTACTACTAATGCCAATTTCCCCATTAGATGGGCTCAACCTTATCAACAAACTACAGTAGTCCCCCTTTATCTGTGAGGGATACGTTCCACGACCCCAGTGGATGCCTGAAACCGAGAACAGTTCTACATCCTACGTATATATATATATATATATATATACACACACATATATATACATATATATACACACTATTTTATCCCTGCCCACACAAACCTCTGACAAAATTTAACTTATAAATCCGGCACAGTAAGAGATTAACAACAGTAACTAAGAATAAAACAGAGCAATGGTAACAACACACTGTAATAAAAGTTTCGTGAAGTTGGTGGTCTCCCCAAGTATCTCACTGTATGTAGGTACTTTCGGACTGTGGCTGTTCCTGGGGCCACGGAAACGATGGGAAGCCCAACCAGGGACAAGGGGAATGGCTGCACGCTGGGCCTCGCCCTCCCCAGTGGCCTCTGCCCTCAGCAGCAGCCAGGACTCCCTGGACTATCAGTCGTCTGTCAAGTGGGACAGACGGACACAGGAAAATAAGCAAGATCAGAAATAGCTACTCTGCAAAAAAAAAAAGATCGAAATGAAGTTTAAAACAACCCGTAGGACCAAGTTCTTAAAGATGTTTTTAAGGAATTCTAGTTGCAAATGAAATAATGGACTCTAATAGCTAATGTATACGTAATAATTATGTGTTTAAAACAGTATGAGGAAGGACAGGAGTCTGAGTAGAGGAATATTGGAATATACATACACAAGGGGCTTCCGTGGTGGCTCAGTGGTAAGGAATCTTCCTGCCGATGCAGGAGATGTGGGTTCGATCCCTGGGTCGGGAGGATCCCTTGGAGAAGGAAACGGCAACCCCCTCCAGTATTCTTGCCTGGGAAATCCCATGAACAAGGAGCCTGGTAGGCTACATACAGTCTATGGGGTTACAAAAGAGTCAGACATGACAGACACTAAACACAAATATATATATTTATATATCCCTTTTAAGATCTGAGCATGAAACAGGACCAGGATTTGACAGACAGAGTGAAAGAATCTGCCCCCACACCACATCTCAAATATCCAAAGAGAAAACACATCAAAGGCCCAAGAGAAGGTGAGGCCTCCTAGCTCACTTCCACATGGAAAGCCCACGTCTCCTCCCTGATGGTGGGTGACGGAGGCAGGCCTCAGCCCTCACAACTGTCCTATGACTGACAAACAGGAGCAGAACAGGTCTGCAGAGCGTCTGCTGCTCTAGAAAGGGGAATATGAGGCTCAGCCCAGCAGTTATCTCAGGAACCTGGTGGCGGCACTAAGGACCTTGCCCAAGAACAGCAGCTCTGCTCCCTGGCAGGGCAGCAGGCAGCACCAATGGGCCCTCAGTGTTGTCCTGGGTGGAGCACCTCCAGATGCAAGGCGAAGCGCTACAGGCTTCCTCTGGGTCAGCCGAGGTCCAGCCGGCCCCGGGCCACTGCCCTCAGCCTGGAAGATCACTCACTGCACTGGCCACCAACCCTCTAGCCTGGGAGGGTTAGACTCAAGGACAGAGAGAGGGAAGCACTCACTCAGCCTGGTTTAGGAGAATAAATACTGAAGCTGGATAATCTCTTGCCCTTCATAGGAAAAGCAAGGGAGCATGAAGAAGACACCGAGTGTGCGTGTGTTTATGGCGGGGTGTCACTGGTGGGAACCATATATGAGATTAGTACCAGGAAGAGAAAAGATACCATTAACTTCTGTCAAGCTGGCAAAGAACAGGAGTAAAGCCGTAGGACAGAATCTGCTCTGGTCTCATCAGTCAGGAAAACGCAGACTCTTGTGAAGGCTAAGGGTGAAAAGGTAACAGAAACCAAGGGGCAATGGCAAGGGGGACATAAACAAACCAGGACCAAGCCCTGAGACAAGAATATGAGAAATCAACAGAGCGCCTCTTTGGTGGGACCAGGGAAGGATGGGGAGGTGTGGAGCACACGGCTGCCACTACAGAGAACAGAGGAGGCGCAGGGTCCTGAGAGAGGCCGACAGAGAACCAGAGTGGTCCTCGGACAACGGCGGTCCTGCGGGGTCTGGGCAGGCCTGTCCCTGAGAGGCCGCAGAGCTAGTGACGGAAGAGACAAGAAGCGTGGGTACAAACCAGTATAAAGACAGAAGCTGGGAGAACCAAGATAGAAGGAAGAGGGGCAAACTCTTCAATTAACAACACAAACTTACATCAGGTCAAACACAAAAGAAAACCTAACACTGGGTGAGAAGGAAATGAAGTGTGGCAGCCGCAAAGGTCAGATAAGAGGAGGGGCGGGCAGAGTCACCTGGAGGGAGAAGGGACAACCACAACACAAGGGCAGGTAGGAGGCATCAGGAAAACACGCCGAGGGTCAGGAAAGGCGCCTGTGCCCACTCGACCCTGCGCCTGCTGCTCCCTGCTGCCAGCTTATCTACACTCACGACGAGCCAGAGCGAAACATGCTGCAAGAACATCGACCGGGGGTGTGGGCTGGGCTTTCACTGGGCCTCCCCACACAGTGCCACTCCCCCATAAACCTTTATGAGTAAAACACCATCACAGGCTAGAAGTGCAGCGAGAATCTGAGGCACACCAGCCCTGCCGGTTATCAGAGCACGTGGACGGAAAGGATAAGGATTTGTCTTGGCTTCCCAAGTAGCGCTAGTGGTAAATAACCCACTTGTCAATGCAGGAGACGCAAGAGACGCAGATTCAATCCCTAGGTCGGGAAGATCCCCTGGAGGAGGAAATGGCATCCCACTCCAGTATTCTTGCCTGAAGAATCCCATGGACAGAGGAGCCTGGCTATAGTCCATGGGGTCACGAAGAGTTGGACACAACTGAAACGACTTAGCAAGTAGCACGTGCTAGAAATGCAATGAGAATCTGAGGTACAGGAGCCCTGCTAGTCCTCGTCAGGGTAAGCAGATGGAAAGGTACGGCTTTGTTTGGTGACGCATTGCTAACTGAAGGAGACCCAGGGCAGACCCGCGTCCTGAACTTTAGGGACCCTACATCTGTGCCCCCTCGGGGCTTAGTTCTAACAGACTCATGCTGCCTATGAGAGAACAGTGCCTCTCTAAGGACACTGTCCCCCGACTGGACAGTGCCTCCCATTCAGCAGAGCCTGCACAGACCGTCGTATCCCTGGACACACGTCATCCCCGTCACCCCAGGCAGCACTGGACTCCAGGGCTCCTGCTACACAGGATCTGAACTACCGCAGCTGACAGCACGAGAGCTATCGCACCATCCTGTGCAGCACCCCACAAACATTTTTAGAAAGGAATACTGGCCAAAAAGGAAGCCTTGAAATGCATGATACAGGAATCATAAAGCCACGATCTCTCTCAACTCCTCAACTAAAGCTTTCTCGGTTACAAATGGACAAACAACTACTACTACTACTAAGTCACTTCAGTCATGTTTGACTCTGTGTGACCCCAGAGATGGCAGCCCACCAGGCTCCCCTGTCCCTGGGAAACAGCCTCAATTATTACGAACTGAAAAAAGTTCTCTAAAAGTACTCTTGGATCAAAAAGAAAATAAAAACCACAGTTTCAATATTCTCCCAGGGAAAAAAAAGAAACCACTACAACAAACCGAAGTGCGAGAGACCTTGATAGAAAGGCAGTAACAGGGCAATTAAAAGAATAACATGGTCTTTACTGTTAAGCAGGAACAAATAAATAAAAGTGAAGAATTTTAACTCAAGAAATGAGAAAAAGAAATCAACAAAACACACTGAAGGTAATAAAAGTTAATATCTTAATTATTCACTGAGAAAACATAAAAACAATCAAATGATAAATTCAAGAGATACATCTAAGGGAAAATCGTAAAATACAGTTTTGGGCAATCTAATAAAAGAGAACACACAAAAAAGTGAAACTAGAGAAGAGGGAGGAAATGCAACAGATTTATTTAAATGACCATTTTTATCTCCTCTCAGTTTCTCTAACTCGGTAAATTATATTCTAAGGACACTAAAAAATAAAAAGCTTAAGTGATTCAGCAAAAAACAAGATCCATACAAACTGAGGAAAAGGTGGAAAAATGATATTTCCTTTCAGAGAAGTAATGCACCCTTGTAATTTTCTAGGTAAAGACTTGGAACTTCCTGGGAACAGACAGAACTTTCTCATCCTGTTAAACACACCCCGCCTCCAGAAACAGGGCATTTGCTGCTACTGCTAAGTTGCTTCAGTCATGTCCAGCTGTGTGTGACCCCATAGACGGCAGCCCACCAGGCTCCCCCATCCCTGGGATTCTCCAGGCAAGAACACTGGAGTGGGTTGCCATTTCCTTCTCCAATGCATGAAAGTGAAAAGTGAAAGGGAAGTCGCTCAGTTGTGTCCGACTCTTCGTGACCTCATGGACCGCAGCCTACCAGGCTCCTCTGTCCATGGAATTTTCCAGGCAAGAGTATTGGAGTGGGGTGCCATTGCCTTCTCCGAAACAGGGCATTTACCAACCCTTTAATGAAGCTGTGCAATCCAGACACCAAACCAGAATGCTGTTGCTTAGACAGAGATGCGTAGTCACTCAGCAGAACAGCAGCAGATTCCAATCAGACCATCAGGGTAAGCCCTTTTAACAAAGAGGGTTTATTTATTTCAAGTTAAACACCAGAGGTTAAAATAAATAAAAACATGAGCTGCTAAAGGTGGAGAGGGGAGGGCATGTCATCCTCCTGAAAACCAACGTAAGATATTTGAGAAAAACTCAACATCCATTTCTGCCAAAAATACTCAGTAAACTTGAAATAAAGTTTAGATAGTTAAAATCATCATAAACACCTATTTCAAACTAAGAGGTGAGAGTGAACTGTGAACAGTGAGCAGCTGAAGGCATTCCGTCAAAGTCTGGGATAAACAGAGGGAGTCTAGGACTCCCTTGGGAGGATTCGAGAAGGAAAGTAATTTCACTGGGCATGGCAACTCACTCCAGGATTCTTGCCTGGAGAATCCCAAGGACAGAGGAGCATGGCTACAGTCCACGGGGCTGCAGAGTCAGACATGACTGAAGCGACTTGGCACACACAGATGCATGATATTACAATGACAACTAGAATCCTGAATACCCAACAACAAAGGACTGCAGGTGAATGTTTGACATGGAAGGATGCTTTAGTTTTTTTTTTTTTAAAAGCAGGTGACAAAGGAAATACACACACACACATCGCATCATATATAATTCTTCCCATGCACTTGCAGGCTGATAGTGGAAGATATCCTTGGGTGGAATGATGAGTGCTTAAATCTCTGTGTGTGTGAGACAGACACAGAGAGAGTGAGGAAGGAGGAGAGCAATGGGGGGAGATGGCTCATCTGTATTTGGTGGATTTTTTTTTTTTAACCTGCCAACAGTTAACAAGTGTTTCTTTATACCTTTAAGGATTTCTTAGGTTTAGTTTTTAAATCAGGCTCAGATCACTGTACACAACAGGATTTCATTTCTGGAGAAACACAGAAAGTGTATGTGTATATACACACAGATACACAAACAAAGTCAGACAGACACGCACCATCACAGCAGTGAGCATCTCTGGGGAAATTACAGCTGATCTTTATTTTCTTCTTTATGTTTCTAAGGTTCCCTTTTCTCCAGTGAGCATCTATTAGTAAGTTAAGAACACATACAATTTTGACAGGGAAAGCACACTTCTTTTTTCCTCAAGCAGAATGGAAGAAAACCTGTTGGGTGTGTCTGATTCTCACATGAGAAACTTTAAAGAATTGTTTCCAGCAGGGATGGTACTAAACAGAAGATTCTGATTTATTATGGATGAATGTAGCAAGTTAAAAGACAAAATCATCTCTTTCCTATTAAAATGTTGGTCTGCTGTTATGATTTCTGGTTTCCATTCAAAGCTCATTAATGTCCCAGTTAAATAATATTCACTAGAGCTGGAAATGAAACGGCATGAAACACCAGTCACTGCTTACATTAAATTTAATAAACTGTGCCTAAGTCAAGTTATAAGACATTTAAACTCTGTGAATCAGTGATGGTTAAGTTCCTTCCTAATATCTGGTCACTCAGCAAAGAAAGCCTCTTTAAGGCCGTCAGCACTGGAGCATTTTCTGTGGCTAAGCAAGTGATCTGATGCTGACATTCAGAGCGGCCGCGGTCACACAGGTGCAGAGCGCCTGCCTCCTCACAGGTGCCCGAGGCCACCTGATGGCAGCCCGGCCCTGCTGAGCAGGAAGTGAGCTGCTGGCACTGATTGTGCTTTTGAAAGGCAGCACTGGGACTCCCTGTGGTCCAGTGGCTGAGACTCTGCACTCCCAACACAGGCGGCCCAGGTTTGACCCCTGGTTGGGGAACTAGATCCCACATGCCACAACTAAAGATCAGAAAGACAGAAAGAAAGAAGGAAAAAAAGGAAGAAAGAAACGGCAGTGCTGCCCGCCCAACTGGACCCGCTCAACAGGCTCCTGTCTGCTGTCATTTCCTACAGAAACAGGCACAGAAACCACCGGGAGGGAACCCTGGGATGACCCCAGGGTTCTCAGGGCCCAAGAAGCTATTTAGCCATAAACGAAACTGAAAGAGAAGACGGTGTATTAAAGGAACCAAACCCAGAGTCTGCTAGATGACGCCTGGGAAACCAGCAATCTCTCCTTTCCCACAGGCAGCTGACAAGGATACCTGTCTGTGGGGTGCGACTGGCTGGCTGGGGTTAGAGGGGGGCCTCTCCCACCCAGGAAGAGAAGAGGTGCTGAGGCTGAAGCTAGGCTCTCGGCAAGTGCTCAGGAACTCCGTCCCCGGCCCCGCCAGCACAACTGCTCTGCTCCACAGCGCCCCGCCCAACCTGCCACCAGAGCCCTGCTGTGAGCCAGCTCTTGTTCACTCAGGCTTATTTGCCCACGTGCACAGAACTGGAAGGGAAACAGATCACACGGCCAGCACACGGCAGGAACTTCATCCAGAGACGACCTCCCTTTAATCACCTATTTCATTAAGAAAGAAATGTAATTGTCCCCTATGATGTCCCAGCGTCTAGAATATAGATTTCTTAAGCCTAGAGACTCAGTTCCGTAAATCTGTTAAGTACTGTATCAATATGTTCACCTGGGCGACAGCCGATGGAGGCTGCGTGAAGCCTTGTCAGAGAATATTAAATTCCATCTCAGCAGTGCTTAACATTAAATTCCTCATAACAGAGATGATATATAGATGATTCAGGAATATCAGCTTTTCTTGTCTTGTTATATAACTAAGCTGTTTTACGGTTCAATAATTTTCAAATATTAATGAAGGAAGAGTGCCAAAGCAAGGTAAGAAAGTCAGAAATACTTCACCTTATCGGCACAAGATAATTCAGCTTATACTTCAGAATCTAAGAATTATGAACTCAGAACCGAGCCCCCAATAGATGTTAGAATATCTGAGCATTAGTTCTTAACAGCCTTCTTTTTTTTCTGGGGGATGGAGGCTGGTTCCAAACCTGTATTTGATTTTAAAAAAATAACAAAACTTTCTCTCCAGAAAAACGCACATGAAATTTTACATAAAATGCAAAGGGTTCAGGGCATATGACACTGATTAATGGACCTGACATTAATAATAACAGGTCTGAGGATTATTTAACATCTTTAATTTATAAAATTTCCTCTATCTAGCAATTACGAGTGGTCTAAAATCTAAATCAGTAAGAGACAGTAAGTCTCCCTTGATTCAATCCAAAAATCATCTTCCAGAGCATTTCACTCGTTATAATTCTTCAGGGAAAAAAAATAAGGACTTGTTGGTGGTCAAGTGGCTAAGACTCCAGGTTCCCAAGACAGGAGGCCTGGGTTTGATCCCTAGTCAGGTAACTAGCGGACAAGGCAATGGCACTCCACTCCAGTACTCTTGCCCGGAAAATCCCATGGACAGAGGAGCCTGGTAGGCTGCGGTCCATGGGGTCGCGAAGAGTCGGACACGACTGAGCGACTTCCCTTTCACTTCTCACTTTCATGCACTGGAGAAGGAAATGGCAACCCACTCCAGTGTTCTTGCCTGGAGAATCCCAGGGACGGGGGAACCTGGTGGGCTGCCGTCTATGGGGTCACACAGAGCTGGACACGACTGAAGTGACTTAGCAGCAGCAGCAGCAAACTAGAAACCCATGCTGGACTAAGAGTTCACTCACCACAACCAAAAAGCTTCCACAGCCAAATAAATAAAATACATATTTTAAAAAACATAAAAGAGCAAATCCTTAGGGAAAAAATCTTAAACTTCACATACTACTCCAGTTTAATAAAATAATCCTTGTATGTACACGCTTCCTAAAGAACACATGAGTGACCACCATATTCTGAATCACCCACAACAGGAAGCAGGTGGGAGCAGAAACGGAGCTGGCTTCTCACCTGCGGCGAAGGCTGAGCACATCACGAAGAACATCCCCACGGCGATCCTTTTCAAGGATGATGGGAGCAGGCCATTTCGTTTCAAGATGGGATCGACTAGTTTATCTTTCAGGGGAATTAACAGGAGGATGAGCACAGCATCGAACATGGTCAGCCAGGCTGCCGGAAACTAGAATTTGGAGATGCAGAAGACATGGGCTTATATTTCTGCAGTGTCAGCAGCTGCTTACTTGACAACTAATGTCTAAATGGGAAAAGCTTATTTCAAAAATAGCTCATTTGTACAAGTATGACCTCCTAGGAAAATAGTCTGTCTCAAGACACTAGATCTGAGGAAAGGCTTTCATTTCTAAAGGGATGTGATTTGGGTTTTCTGTGCTTTCTGGGGGGAAGAAGAAACAAGTCAAATATTCATGTTTAATTGACAGTAGCAACTTAGTTTGGGCTTCCCAGGTGGCTCAGTGGTAAAGAATCTGCCTGCTAAGCAGGAAACGCAGGTTCAATCCCTGGATTGAGATGATCCCCTGAAGAAGGAAACTGCAACCCACTCTCGTATTCTTGCCTGGAAAGAGCCTGGCAAGCTACAGTCCATGGGGTCGCAAGAGTCGGACATGATTTAATGACTAAATAACCATCACAAAGTCAATTTAATCTAGTAAAGGACATAACCAATGGAAAGACAGTTTCAGAAGTGAGTAAAAATTCCATTTCAATAGGAACATGTTTAGCTCAAGCTACCTATATCATTTACAAAGTATCTGTGATTGGCAGAAGAAATTCTGTACGTAAACCCCAATGACAATTTTCACATCATTTCAATTGTTCTCACCGTATGAGGATTGGTTGTAATACTGGAAATTTCTGGAATCTTCAAATGAAGACTCTGTAAAACATACGTCGTCTGCATCTGGGTGTAAAAAGCAGTGTCATTACACATGCACGGCTGTCACAGGCCTGCAGCGAGCCGTCCCGCCCCCAGACTACTCTGTGATGAGACTCGCAAAGGTCAGGCTGGCAAAAGGCCAGGTCAATCTCTTGGCCACCATAAAAGTTGTCTGGAGATGAACTTTGAAAAAGAAGTAACGACTACCCCAGTGAGAAATTAAACGGTGGGGCCTGGAAAAACAGAGGTATGCCCATTCTTAGCTTCATTTTTAAAAAGGTTTTCAAAACATTTAAGTCCACAAAAATGAGTCCATAATTAACATCAAGATTCCAAGATCCTGGAGACTTACGGCAAAGAAAGCAGGGAACCCAGGCACTTGAGTGCTGGGGCAGTGTTCACGGTGGGGGGAAGAGAGGAAATGAGACCTGAATATAAAACTCACTTGAAAATACACTGTCCAGTAAGGTATCAAAGCCAAGAAAACGGGGACAATCTTGACAAGAGCTTTCACATCTTCCACTTTATCTTCTGGGAATGGCCCTCCTCGAGACATCTTACATGAATCAAACAGACTGTGTTTAGAAGATTGCTGAAAGACTCCAATGCCTTCACTTTGGGAAATAAAATGAAGGAATTAGTTTTCTTCCACCCCCAGAAATCAGTTATTTGGTAACAAATTGGGTTTGGGGATAGGAAATGAGCTTGCTGCACTGAATCTGCTCAAACCCCCTTCCGTTACCTACTAATCATCTCCCACCCAATGTGGCCACCCACATTACTCCTCAAAACAGGGAGATGTCTGGAATCAGCAAATGGAAGCGCTTCCTAGCCAGAGTGCGACACTGGCCGCCATCACGGTGGGCTCACCCAGCACTGTCTGGAAGGTGGCCGACCTCATCCCCGGCTTTGTCACACTGGCACTGGTCCTGTGGTGTGAAGGAAGCCTGCAGCTTCATCTGAAGCTGATGACACCTACATCAGCTACATCACCGGGTGAGCATTTGAAAAGACGACTGTCCTGGATTGTTTGGACCTTAAATTAGGCCACTTATCAAACGTCAAGACTCGATGACCAACACTAAACTCTTACAAAACCGAGCTGGTTTACTGTATTGCAGTCACACTGATGTGACTGGGAGGGAGGGCTCTGTTATAGCAGAGAAGACATCAGCTCTTCATTTAAGGAAAAGCCGAGACGGGGAGGGGATGATGCTCCTGGTGATAACCTGACGGTGTCACCTGGGGGAAGATGACAGAGTGCCCACTGGTGAGCCCTGATCACCACCCTATCAGGCATCAGGACACTCATACTAGCATCCCCCTCCCCGCGCCGCAAGGAGGAGGAAGTCAGGGCACAGAGAGGGTAAGAAATGTGCCCAGGGCAACACACCCAGGGAACGGGGCTGGGATCTGACCCCAGGCGGCCCTGGCTGTAGAACCCGAGGTCCCAATCACTGAAGAGCCACCTGTCCCTCTGCTCCCCCCCTCAGGCCTCCCCTCCATGCTCCGGCCTGCCGGTCACAGTCCAGAGCTCTCGGCTGGCTCTGGTACCAGGAGGCCTGCCGGTCCTGGCGCCGGTCCTGGCTCCAGTGCTGGCAGCCCTACCCACTCGCTCACCCTGGCCTGCCTTACTACACTATTTATAACATGCACAGGTCCCAGGTCTCAGAGGTACCCAACCCAAAATACTCTTAATGGAGAAACACGCTCTAAGGCCCTTTGTGGTAAAATAGGAAAAAAAAAAAAGTTTTAATTGCACACCCTTCTCTAAAACCAGAAATAAATTACCATTAAGAACGCTTGCAATTCTGGGACTTGGATATAAATGGTAGCTGTCAGCTTTCTAGTTTATAAACTCCTGACCCATTTGAGTGAGTCACCAACTACTGTGAATAATTTTTGTCTTTTAACATTGACATTTTAAATCTGAACTTTCTGAGCGGGAAAAATTGAAAACTATAAAATTTAAACCAAGTTTTGGACAGAAAAAGTAAATGCAACAGATATTTATTGAGCACCTACTATATGCCTCATTCTGTTTCTGAGTGCTGAGGAAACACACATAAATAAAAAAAGATACATCTCCTGTCCTTATGGAACTGAGGCCGGTGTGGAAAAATACTTAGAAAAATACACTTAATGTGAAAACACTAAATTCCAAACATATTATTATTCATACTTTTATTTGAAAAAATTCATAGCTTCTCCTTTTTTTTGGCCAAAGACGTAAAGTCCCTATAAACCTAATACAGATTCTATCAGTGATTACTACATCATATCGCCGACGCTTCTCTAAATACATTCAAATGTCAAACAGCAAATTTACTTCACACACAGAGTCATGCATACAGGTTGCTGGCTATAATGCTTACATTTTCATACCATTAAAGTATTTTAAAAACTATTTTGAGTCACTACACATCTAAAACCTTGCCCAGGTCACACATATTGTTAGTGTTATTATTCCGTAACATACAAGGGTCCAACATAGAGCCACAAGTCACCAACGACAAGGCACACAAACAAGTGCTCCCCGAGACCCCCGGCCGAGGCTGTGTGTGCAGCTGTGCACCCTCTCCCCGGAGGAGGGGCGGGAGGTGGGGCTGTCAGCTCTCCAATCCTCAACTAACAGAGGCTAAGTCTCTCACAAAGGTGTGGCAGTTTCCACTCACCAATGACCTGAACTCATAGGCATGGATTTCATGTCTAAAACAGCATTAAAACATCTTCAAAATAGAGACCCCCTCAGAAAAAAAACAAAACAGAGACCACCTAGAGCAGAAAGAAACTGGGATTGGGCCAGATGAAATCGGCCCCATAAATAAGGAAATGCTGGGTGATGCGCTGTGCTTCCTTCGCTTCTAGAGCGACATTCTGCAAAAGCATCCTCATCAATTAGTTACCACTGACTGGCCTCTTATCAGCTTACTAGGCCTCACAATGATCCTATGAAAGGGGACCTCCCAACTGCACAAAAAGGAAAAGAAGGCTCTGCAAGGTCACTGACCTGCCCAAGATCAGAGAGCCCCAACCCGTGCGTAAGGAGAGTACAGTAGAGAGAATTTGCCAGACCATCAACTTCTCTGCAAGCTGGTCCTCTCTGAATTGTGCCAAGGAAGACATCAAAAACCAACATAAAGGGAAAATAGATTCCCAAGTCCCAGTTGTCTTTACCATGCCATTTGTGCACCAAAACCCACATGTCCAAAAAGCAACAGTGTCCTCTTGCACAGGTGTACCAGGTATCACCCAGAAAGACACTCTGAAACTTTAATGATACATTTTACTAGTGGGTATTATTAATCTATCTGGGATCTGAAATCATGCTTTTGCTGAATTAAAATGAGGCCCCAGTAAAGCACTACTGCCGGCTGTAGGGCCAGCGGGGCTTCAATCGTTAAAAATTCTTCAGTGTGGTCCCACCATCAGCTGCTCTGAATTGAGTCTGAACGCAACACTGAATGCACTTAGGAGTCTGTGGAGTCCCGCCTGGGGACAGCTAAAGCAACCAGAGGCGCTGAGCCTGGAGCGAAGGGGCAGGGCTGTGGGAGCTGTTTTGGTACAGCTTCAGATCCACCACGTGGAAGAACATGAGACATCTGTGATGGCTCCAAGGACATAAACAGGATACAGGCAGACAAGCCACAAGGAGGCAGACAGGCGCAGGTCAGTCTGCAGAACGTTCTTGCAACGGGGGCACTCCTTGTGAAGGGGCAGGAGGCTCCCCAGGGCTGTGCAGTCGCTCTCTGACTCAGGGACTGAGCACCATCTCAATGCCCCTGTCTTGATCAAAACACTCCCTGAGAGGCTCAGCTCCAAACAGTCCCGAGGACTTTTCTGGGGCGATGGACATATTCTACGTTCTAACTGTGGTTACCTGACAGAATAAATCTGTCATAATTCCCAGAATAGTACACTTAAAAGGGAAGTCTTTTAATACACGTTAATTTACACGTCAAAAGTAACACCAAAAACTTCTGAGGTCTTTTGTGAGCTAAGTTCTGGACTTTTCTTCACTACTCTGCAACTAGGGTGACTGAGCTTCCGCCAGAGCTTGCCCGGGATTTTTTGCTTTAAAACCTCAGGTTGTGGGCAGACAGTGCTCCACCTGGGAAGTCCCGTGTTAATGGGACAAAGGCCTTACCCTACCAGCATCTTAATTCTGCTATCCTGTCCTCAGAGAGTGGCTGACATGGCCACTGGAGGACGGCCCGCGCTGACCTGCTCAGCTGTGGCCCTGAAGAGGGAGGCAGCGGCTCACTGCTTACGGAGCACAGCATGCATCTCCACCTACAAACTAAGCAACTGCTCAGTTTCTGAGCCAAAGGACTGCCCAGACCTTTTAAAATAAAGAGAAATATATCAAGTTTAACACCGTCTCTTCGATGCCCTTGGCAAGCCTCTGTCTTTGTCCTCTTTACACAGCTAAGCAAGCGGGGGCTTCCGTCTACATCAGCAGTGAGAGGACGGTCAAAGTGCAGGTCAGAAATGAAAAAGCATGAGCCTGGGAAGGAGGGAGGCCTCTGGCTCATCTTTAAGACGGAGGTGGGACACCTCACACTCCTGGCACCGCCGTGGCACATTTCAACTCCAGCCCCCTGACCCTCCCAACGGTGAGCACAGGATAGACAGAAGTGAGCACTTTATTTTAGAGTGGTTAATAAGTCACGTGGAACAGTCTGTGATGAGAATAAAGCTGCTCACCCGCTAGGACTGGGCTCCCTGATGCGCTTCTGGGGGCGGCAGGAATACACCAGTATCCTGAACATGTCGGTGAAGGCGCTGCCGTCGGGCGGCTTGGTGATGAAGAAGGTCTGGCCGCACAGGAAGACCACGAAAGCGACACCGATGCAGACAGCGGGGATGGCGTAGCCGGTGACAAAGCTCACGTTCTGCTGGATGTAGGCAATGCCCCCCAGCGAGACGATCGCGCCCAGATTAATGCTCCAATAAAACCAATTAAAAAACCTTCGCGTGGCTTCTGGACCCCGATCTTTAACCTAAAATGCAGGGAAGAAAAAGACTTAAACCAGTGTGATCACCTTCAAGGATGAAAAACATATACGATGTTTTTATATACAGTGTTTTATGTATGTGTATGTGTGTGTGTGTCTGTGTGTGTGCTCAGTCGTGTCATTCTTTGTGACCCCATCAACTGTAGCCTGCCAGGCTCCCTTGTCCACGGGATTCTCCAGACAATACTGGAGTGGGTTGCCATTTCCTCCCCCAGGGGATCTTCCCAAGCCAGGGACCGAACCCGGGCCTCTTGCATCTCCTGTACTGGCAGAAGATTCTTTACCGTTAGCGTTACATGGGCAACCCACTTTATACATATATATATAATAGTATGATAAATTGATATAGCTTTCTATCAATTACTGTTGTCATCATAGTCTTTAAGAAATGCAGCACATGGGAATTCCCTGGCAGACCAGTGGACCTGGTGCTTTCACTTCTGGGGCTCAGGTTCAATTCCTCTTTGGGGAACTAAGATCCCACAAGCCACGGCCAAAAAAAAAAAAAAGGGAAAAACAGCACCACAATCAAACGGTGTTTACAGGTAAGCTCAAGGGTCCCTCGACAAAAAAATGTGTTTTATACTTTCAATTATTACAGATTTCTTAAATATACTTAAATCCTAGAGCATTTCTCAAAGTAGCTCCCAGGGACCACATGCTTTGGGAACTCCAGGAATGCTCTTTAAAAATACAGAGTCACAGGACCTATTATTATCCAGAACCAGCCACTCATCATCTCTGGGGTTGGGGCCCAGGAGTCTGCGTTTTGAACAACTTTCCAGAGGACTTCTACTCAAAGCCATATAGCTCCAAGCCTTGATACATCTGGAACCAGAGGAAAATTAGAGAGTGCAACTAAAACCACGTGCTGTTTTCAGACCAGGAGGCCTCTCAGGGAATCAAGAGAAGTACAGATAAGAACAGGATTCCTTAAAGGTTCAAAGATCACTGGCTTCCTGAATGTAGACAAACAGAAGTGCCAGGTTACACAAGCACTTTCCTCAAGACCTACCAGTGGAGGCCTGTCCTGGTGCGGACAAGACAGTCTGTGTGGGCATGGGCACCCTGTAACATCCCTCCCCGAAGACAGCTTTCACATCTACGTGACGCCCCGAGAATGTGCTTGAGCCAGTCATTTCTAGCCAGTTCCATCTCATAAAATGTTTAAACAAACCTCCTGGTTTAAAGGCTGATACTGGATTGTGTACAAAGACTGCCGGGTGTTGCTGTCTCGGGAACCTCTGCTGTCTTGTCCTTACATTACAGGTTATGAAAAAGTTGGACAATTCCTGGTCCAGTAACAGATCTGAATTCTGATCCACAGAGTAATCTCTTCTAAGTAAGAAAGGAGGTTCTCACTGGGGGCCTAAACAACCAGTTATGATGCACGAAAACCATCTTTTTAGCAGCCATATTATGTGATATGACATTTTAACTTCTATTTTTTAAGATCAAAATACAGGTGTAAATACAAAATCAGAATCATGTGCCCCTCCAAAAAATTTTAATCCAACATGATTAAATATGCTTTGACGTCACAAAAGAGTCAGATACAACTTAATGACTAAACGGTAACAAGTAATATGCGTGAATTATCTGGTAATCACCATCTAAAACTGAAAATCTGAGTTTTTAAACAAACCTCGCGTCATCAGAATGAGCTTAAATTTGACTCCCTTCCATGTCAGAAACGAACAGAGATCCAAGAACAAATGATGGCAAGAATGAGTGAATAAATGATTTGTATGGAGGATGTCTTATGTTTCTAAGAAAGAGAGCTCCCCCTGAGGACACAATGCATTTGTTTGTTTATTTAGGCTGTGCCATGTGACTTCTGGAATCTTATTTCCCCAACCAGGGGTTGAACCCATGCCCCTGCAGTAGAGGCGAGTCCTAACCACTGGAGTACCAAGGAGGTCCCCATAATGCATTCAAATGTCACTAAAATGGACTCAAATATTCGTGATCTCCTGGGAACAAACCAGAGGGAAGAAAAAACTATAAGCAGGCCAATGGCTACAGAGAAAATGTAATAAAGATAAGAAAACAAGTAATTAGGGTGGGGGACAAACTTAAAAGGGAAGAGGGCCAGTAAACAGAATATCGAAAATTAACACAACTTATGCATTAACTGAAATATATCAGGGCCCTTCCCACTGTCTATAGAGGCGCTGTGCATATCCCGGTGAACTTGGCAATCAACTTATTTGAACATCCAAGTGTAATGCACCCAAACTACTTTAAAAACCTAAGCCTATTACTAAAGCCCTAAATAACCACATAACCAGTAATTTTCTGGAACAAATGGGAAGCTGCCCTTGTAAACTGCAGATCACATGCCTCCGTGCCCTGGACTGATACCCTCAATTCACGCTGGTCACATTACATCACCATCTGTACCCTCGCCTCCCGCCCCACCAGATCAAGGGCAAACAAGACCATCATGTGACTGGTCAAAAGACACCACTGCTGCAACTCAAAGAGCAGCTGGAAGAACAGGATCTGGTGCAGTGAGTCAAACAGTAGGCTGATTTGGAAAAATTCCTTTAAACACACACGAGCGCAACTTTTCTTTCCTCTAGGTGAAATGTAGCTTTGCTCTCATTGTAAAATAAGTTCTTTCAGGCTGCTATTTCAAATACAGGATCCACCCTTTAAGAACAACTGTGACCTCTGAGAAAGGTTAAGCACTGGGGGAAAGGTGGGGCTGACAGAATTCAGATCAGCATCGCCCCTGGACTCTGTGGTATAAGTCTTCATGCCAAAGCCAGCCAAGGCCTCCTCAGAGCTGCACAGCCTGTCCCCATTCATCTCTCCCTCAGACTGCTTCCCAGAAGCCCTGTGTCACAAAGGTGTGAGTGATAGAGAAGCCTAAAAAGTACCTTCTGCGCACAGAAAAGAATGAAATAATGCCACGTGCAGCTACACGGATGGACCTGGAGCTTATCACACCAAGTGAAGTCCGTCAGACAGAGAAAGACAAATGCTACGTGATTTCACTTATATGCGGATAAATGAATTTATTTATAAAACAGAAACAGACTCACAGACATATGAAAACAATCTTACGGCTACCACAGGGAAAAATTGGAGGTGGCATAAATTAGGAACTTGGGATTAACAGATACTCACTACTATATGTAACACAGATAAACAACAAGGTCCTACGGTATAGCACAGGGAACTATATTTGATACCTTGTAATAGACTATAGTGGAAAAGAAACAGAAAGAGGATATGTATAAATGTATAACCAAATCACTCTGCTGTACACCTGAAACACAACACTGTAAATCAATCATATTTCAATCAAACAAAGAAGCTCCTGGGAGCTCCCTGGTGGTCTAGTGGTGAGGATTCAGCAGTGTGCAGTGGCCCAGGTTCAATCTCTGGTAAGAGAAGTGAGATCCAGCAAGCTGCAGGGCACAGCCAAGATTAAAAAAAAAACAAAAAACCTTAAAAATACAAATAGATTTCTTCAAACTCAGGCCAGGAGATGCCAAACTAGTTCCTCTTGAAGAACAGATGACAGGCCTCATGCCCAGAGGGCAGGCTCCTGGCCATACCTCCCCGCACCTGTTGGGGAGGGATGGGAGACTTCTGAAATCCCCTTCAACCAACCAGCACCTGGCACAGAGCAAGCACTCCAGCTGAAGTGTGCCAACATTTTGGTTTCCACTGAGATACAATTCTCACTATAAAATTTGCCCTTTTGAAATGTACCGCTCAGTGTTTTTCAGTCTTCACAGATGTCCAACCACCACCACTTTCCAATTCTACCTTCTCATCACACCAGCAAGAAACCTGGTTCTGGTCACGGTGGATTCCCCTCCCCCGTTTCCTGACTCCCTGGCAACCACTCATCTCTTAAGTCTTTATGGATCTGTCTATTCTGGACATTTCATATAAATAGAAGTCTAGATATGTGGTGTTTGGTGCCTTGCATCTTTCAACGGCATGATGGTTTAAAGGTTCATCCACACTGAAGCAAGTACTTCATCTCTCTTTACTGTTGAAGCATAGCCTGTGTATGTCCATCCATCAGTTGATGGCCATCTCCTTGCTGCTGCTGCTGCTTTTAGCTGTTAAGTTGTATCTGACTCTTGTGAACCCATGGACTGTAGCCCACCAGGTTCCTCTGTCCACGGGATTTCCCAGAAAGAATACTGGAGTAGGGTGCTATTTCCTTCTCCAGGGAATCTTTCCAACCCAGGGTTCAAACCTGGGTCTCCTGCTTGGCAGGCAGATTCTTCTTAAGTTTAAAACATTTTTAAACATACAGAAAAGTTGGAAGAACAGTAAACCATACACACCTATAGCTTTCATCTATATCCTTAGTTCTTTTTCTGTACATATACAAAATACTCTTTTGGCTGAACTATCAAGTTGCAGCATCATATTTCACCCCAAAGATTTCATCATGAATCTCCTAAAAATAAAGTTGTCTTCTACAAGACCACAAACCATCATCTAAGAAAATTAACATCAATGCAACTGTATCTACTATGTGGTCCGTAATCAAGTTATCCCAGTCATCCTGATAAATGACTTTTAAAGAAGGTGGGCTACAATCGCAAAGCACGTGCTGTGTATGGTGGTCAAATCTTTGATAGCCCTGAATCTGTCCTGCATGACAGTGTCAGGTTAGAAGAGATTGGGTGAATTCTCTTGCAGAACAGCATATTTATTTTTAATGTCCACATTTAATTACACATCAAGAGAGTCCAAATTCTGTCATGCCTTCTAGAGAACTCCTATGGGACCACTCATTCTTTTAAGGAGTATTGATCACTCATCTATTATCTACTGGAGAGCAGTCATTTTTAAGTCAGACTTTCTGGGTTCAAATCCAGCTTCCCCACTCGCAGGGGACCAGGGCTGGTCAAACCTGCTAAGCCTCTGTTTATTGTAAAACAGGGATAATTATGGGATATAAATTGTTGCAGGGTTTTATATAAGACAGCGTAGGAAGAGCACTCAGTACAGTGGGGCAAATCCTACGCACTCAACACGCACTGGAGTCCTGTGGCCTGCTCTTTAGAGATGGAGTGACTGCCCTGGTGGTCCAGTGGTTATCAATCTGCCTGCTAATGCAACTCTGAAGCCTGAGCACCACAACCACTAGCGCGCCCTAGAGCGTGTGCTCCGCGCTAAGAGAAGCCACCACAATGAGAAGCCTGTGGACAGCGAAGAGTATAGCCCCCAATCCCTGCAACTAGAGAACGCATGAGCACAGCAATGAAGACTCAACATAGCCAAAAAACTACTAAATAAATAAAAGAAATAAAAAAAAAAAACACAAGATGAAGAACTCCCAGTCCTGGGCCTTGAAAGTTGGCAGAACCATCACAGAATGCCCATCTCAGCTCAAGTGTACATTAAGAAATCAAACCTGCACATAAACCATGGTGTGCCACTCACTGCCTACAGAACAAAAGAAATACATCTTTTTGCACCTCCATTTCCTCATTTTAAAAATAGGTCTAGATTCATAAGAGATTCAAATGAGTTCAGGTATGTACAGCACATTCCATGGTGCAGACGAAGGAGGTTAAGAATTCAGGACATTAGGCAACTATTATCTCCAGCATCATTATAAGGAATCGCCTTACCATAATAGCCTTTCACAGGTGTGATTAATGTTCAGATTCAAAGGATGCAAGTTCTTGCATCCGGCTCAGTCACGTACTAGCTCTGTAACTTTGGGCAAATGATTTAACCGCTCGAGTCTTCATTTCTTCATCTGCAAAATGGGCACAGTAACAGCAGAGGCGTCCTATGAACTGGCAAAGTACTCAGCACAGGGCCTGATGCACAGTAGGCTCTCTGTAAAGGCTGGCAATCACATGGCTACTTGGCCCAGAAACCTAGGAGTTGCCTTCTCTGTTGCCTCAGATGAGCCAGCAATTCTGGCACCCTCTCTGCGTGCAAGGCAGGAGACCTGGGTTCGATCCCTGGGTTGGGAAGATTTCCTGGGGAAGGGAATGGCTACTCGCCCCAGTATTCTTGCCTGGAGAATCCCTTGGACAGAGGAAGCTAGGCGGGCTACAGCCCAGGGGGGATCGCAAAAGAGTCACACACGATTTAGCCACTAACCAACAACCACCACCTTCGTAACATCTAAATCCACCACTTCATCCCTTGTCCATTGGCCCCGTCCTACTGCAAATCTCTAATTTCTCACCTGGCCAGTGCAACAGACTCCTACCTGATCTGCCTGGTGTCAGCACTTTCCACACAACTAAGGCTCTATCAGTTCAGTTCAGTCACTCAGTCGTGTCCGACTCTTTGCGACCCCATGAATCGCAGCACACCAGGCCTCCCTGTCCATCACCAACTCCCAGAGTTCACTCAGACTCATGTCCATCGAGCCCATGATGCCATCCAGCCATCTCAACCTCGGTCGTCCCCTTCTCCTCCTGCCCCCAATCCCTCCCAGCATCAGAGTCTTTTCCAATGAGTCAACTCTTCTCATGAGGTGGCCAAAGTACTGGAGTTTCAGCTTCAGCATCATTCCTTCCAAAGAAATCCCAGGGCTGATCTCCTTCAGAATGGACTGGTTGGATTTCCTTGCAGTCCAAGGGACTCTCAAGAGTCTTCTCCAACACCACAGTTCAAAAGCATCAATTCTTTGGCGCTCAGCTTTCTTCACAGTCCAACTCTCACATCCATACATGACCACTGGAAAAACCATAGCCTTGACTAGATGGACCTTTGTTGGCAAAGTAATGTCTCTGCTTTTCAACATGCTATCTATACCAGACCGTAAACTTTTTCTGTGAGGGGGCAGGGTGTAAACAGCTTACATTTTAAGTAACATTCAGTCTGTCACAACTACTTGATTCTGCTATCCTACTGTGAAAGCAGTCCCAGCATGGCTGATAGGTGACCAGGTAGATGCAGGTCTGTGGTCCAATAAAACTTTATTTATGGACGCTAAAATTTGAGTTTCCTGTCAGTTTCATTTGTCACACACACACACACAAACTTTCTTTTTTTCAAAGACCAAAAAAAAAAAAAAAAAAGCACCTAAGAATCATTCTTAAGAAAGTTGTGGGCTCTCCAAAAACAGGAAGTAGACCAGATTTGGCTGGCAGGCCACAGCTGCCAGGCCCCTGCCCTACAGAGACTGAATATTTTTGAACTAAATCAGATCACATTACCCTCGGCTCAACCCCATAAAAGGCTTCCTACTGTATTCAAAACAGACTTCAAACTCTTTACAAAGTGTCACGTCACGAAGCCCCTACCTGCCACCTTTGTTCCCATTTCTTTTCTGTTTGAGACATACTTGTCGACAACCTTCCGTAAGTTCAAGGCGTACGTGTACGTGTTGTAGGTGTTGCACACAATACGTGTACTGAAGTGTTCTGTGCTGCGACACGACAGCTACTGCAGCTGCTATGACAACCACAGCAGCTCTCCCTTCTGGCCCCAATCTGCACTTGCGGATGCCCAGTACAGAAACGCCTCTGTCCCCGCCCCCGGGACTCAACTCCAAAGGCCCCTCGGTTGGAAGGAGGTCCCCCGAGTTTGCAGCTCCGCCCGCTACGCCCACCGCAGGCAGCCCGGGTGGTAACCTGGGTTACCGGGTCCGCGGCCAATCCCGCCCCCTCGCCTCGCACCTGCGGACCCCTCACCTGGTCTGCGCCAAAGGGCGTGATGTTGGCCTTGACCGCGCCCACGCCCAGGCCCACTAGCGCGAGCGCGGAAAGCACTGCGGGCGCGCAGTAGCGAGCGGGTGCGTCGGTGCACGGCGGCGCCGAGCAATTGCGGACGTTCGTAGGGCCGGGGGCCCCGCAGAGCGCCGAGCGTGTGGCGGGCGCGGCCAGCAGCGGGAAGGCCAGCATGCCGAGCAAGTAGAGCGCCAGGCTGAGTAGGATGGCGCGCGCCCGGCCAAGCCGTGCATCGGCGAGCCAGCCCCCGAACGGCGACACCAAGTAGGTGAGGCCCATGAAGAGCAGCAGCGCCTGGCTGGCCTCCGCGCCCTCCCAGCCGAACGCCGTGCCGTTGAGGAACAGCACCAGGTTGGCCGTGACGCCGTAAAAGGCGGCGCGCTCCAGCAGCTCCGTCAGCAGCACGGCCGCGCACGCTGCGCGCCGGCCCGTGAACGCCGTCCGCCGCGCGCCCAGCAGCGGCGCCCGCTCGTCGCCAGCGCCCTCCATCGCCCACTCTCGCGCCGCCCGCCGGGCCGCTGTGCCGGCTTCTGTCCGGCTCTGCAGCCGCCGTCGCCGCCGCCCTTCTCGCGAGACTTGTCCCTCCAGTCTCTTCGGCCCGCCCCTCGACCGTCCCCATAGGGCGAGCCCGCCGCGAAGGGCATCTGAACTTCCGGTCGCGCCCCGGAAATCTGTCCGGCTTCCGCCAGTTGCAGTGCGGGAGGGTGGGGGCGTGACTCTAGAGAGGATTCTGAAAGTGAAAATCAGAGTCTCTCGCTCGGAGGTTCCCAGATTTCCTGCAGTGATCTCAGCCTTTCCTTGCCCTCCAGGCCAATGTACTCAGGCTGGCCCCTGCACCCGCGCCGGCTCCCTGGCCCTGGAATGTTGTCTCTCTTGTCTCTGCTCTGTTGACTCTGGGAGCAGATAGTTCTTTTGGCTGTTTGTCCTGTGCATGGTAGGATGAGTAATGCCATCCCCGGCCTCTAGTCTCCATTAAATGCCCGTTGCACTCTGGTCCCCAGTTGTGGCAATCAAAGCTGTCTCCAGATGTTCCCAAACGAGCCCTGAATGCAAAGTAGTCGGCCCTGAGCCCACCGCCTGAGAACAAGCTCAGAGCCGATTTCCTTGTCACATGGCTGGCATTCTGTTTTCCTTCAGCCCTCAGCTGGAGTGGTGACTCCTTGTAAACATTTCTTGACCAGTCCATCTAAAGTGGATTCCACACCCATCCTGTTAACCTGTTTTAGTTTCCACATACTGTCCGCCACGTTTTTATGCTTATTCCTTTGTCCCCAGCTTGTACGTGGCCCCCACAATTATGAACTCTATGGCGGCAGGTTTCTTGTGTGTCTCTTTCGTCACCGAACTTCACCCCCGCCCCCATCCTCCCCACCCCACCGCCGGGCACCTATGTGAGACACTGTCACAGTGCCACGGGTACCTAATGGGATACTGCACCAGTGGTGCAACTGAAGAGGGTCCTGCAGAAACAGTCCTCAGCATGCTTCAGAAACTGGGAAACAGAGCTATAAGATTCAGTTCGAGCAAGACCACATCCTCTTCTTCCTCCATCCTTAACTCCAGCTGCTTCTGCTGCTGCTGCCAAGTTGCTTCAGTCGTGTCCTACTCTGTGCGACCCCATAGACAGTAGCCCACCAGGCTCCTCCATCTCTGGGATTCTCCAGGCAAGAACACGAGAAGGTTGCCATTTCCTTCTCCAATTCATGAAAGTGAAAAGTGAAAGTGAAGCTGCTCATTCGTGTCCAACTCTTAGCGACCTCATGGACTGCAGCCTACCAGGCTCCTCCCATGGGATTTTAAATTCTGGGCTTGCTGGTAGGTCATCTGGGTAAGTAGTCCTTCCTAAAAGACTTGAAGCAACATGTATTAACTTTTTTATTTTTCAAAATGTCTGACATCTTGACTGTAACAGAGTAAGGTGATGGCACACAGAGGGCAGTAGATAAATATTTAATAAATATTTAATGAGAGATAACTGAATGCCAACATGGGACTTTTCCCACCACATCCATTAGTGCTAATTTTAAGCTGTCAGCTCCAATGTCCCTTTCCTGATCTTCCCAGATTTGAACAGATCCTCCTTTTATATATCATTAGAAGACAGGATACAATTTTCTTATATACCACCCATTATAATTTATGCTTATTTGTTTTGTGAAGATGTTTAGTAGCTGTCCTTAAAGCTCAGAATGCTAAGATTTTGTTTTTTCTGCTACTATATTCCTACAATCTAGGACAGTACCTGCCAGTGATAGATATGTATGGAATTAAATGAATAAATGAATGACTATTTGTTGAATTGTAAATGGTGTTGGAAGAACTTGTTATGTTCACCTATTTTTTTGTGTGTGTGTGTGACTCGTGGGATGTTCTGCAGCATATATTAGTATCCAAATTTTGCTAGTGGAAAAAGCAACCCCCTCAAGACTTCTGTCCCAATTCCTACATCTATTAGGCATTAGAATTTAAACTTGAGTAAAAGACTCCAAAACTAATTCCTAGTCCAGTGCTTCTTCCACACTCCAGCTTGTAGTAAGTCAAAAACTATGAGTCTCTTTTTTAAAGACTGACAGCATGATACACTCAGACAAAGCACAGAATAATATTAGCATTAAACATGGAATGAAAATAAAGCTCTTCAAGTGGAATCACATGGTGACTTAGTAATGAAGCTCTGCCCAAAACAGACGTGCCATTTTGAATGACAGCAAACTAACCCAATTAGATTGTCTCATTTAAGAAGGATAAAGCCAAGCAAAATGGGGGA